>VACF01002668.1:0-35617 GCA_006891605.1 Pleurozium schreberi | reverse complement strand
AMWAKRKGYKYKTGAAGGTCTTGAGGTGTGATTTTCTGTGGTGTGATATTCTCTACGATTTTTGTGTTCCTTGCAGCTTGGGAATTTGCTGCAACTAGGTTGCATCACATTCGCGCCTGACACACCCGAAGTCGCATCCCTGGTGGAGTACTTGAGCAATTCTACCGAGGTGCTTCGTTTTCTCCGCCGCCCATGTTCTTGTCAATGCATTACATGAATCATAGAGAGTTCTCTCCACGAATTGCGTTTTTCTTTTCTCCTGCCTCCCAATGATAATCTCCCTACCATAATGTTGTCTTAAAAATTCTATAAACATTCTAATTTTATTAGAAAAACCACGCCATGTTCACAACTCATGATTACTTTTTCCAAATTTCCAATTGTGARTAATTCATGGTCTTTCTTCATGGCAGTTTTTCAAGGATATCTATGGTGGCACATTCCGCACTGAGCAGGTAGGTCTTTCATTTTCACCTCTTCCGTCAGTAATTAAGGCCATATTCGTTATATTGAGACTTTTTGCAGATTTTGAGACAAAATGCTAGTTATTGGARAATTCATTTAAAAAAATAATAATTGAAACCAAAAATAAATAATGCTCAAAATAGTGATCTTATAATGACATTCTAAAAGTTGGTGTTGTTACCTATTTATAAAAAAAATATCAGTAAAGAAATAAAACTGGTTTATCTTCGAGTCAAAGATAATAATGAGATTGCAAAAAGTCTCAATATAACAAATATGGCCTTCAGTTGTAATTGCTTTTCTATTATTACACATGTGGGTGGTCATGGCTCTCATTTGAAAGAGATCGAAAATGTTTTCATAATAAATTTTTCCACAGTTTTGAAATACTTTTTTTTGTTGTCAAAATAATGTTCTCTCAATCAGGAGGCTGAGAAGTTTGCGCTGGTTTCGGTAGAACCAGAGAGGCCAACATGGGCTATCATTGTGGTGAACCATTTGGACATTGTGGGTGGCAATGTCGACTACAAAATACGCATGAACTTCACAACAGTTCCTTCGACTTGGGATACGCTGCACAGAAAACGGAAGGGACTGCTCACTTATTACAAAAATTACTACACCTCAGGGTTCCTCAGCTTGCAGGTGTTTTTTTTTTTTCCCTTGCTATTGTCGTTACTTTCCTTGCAACTATAAACCAAGATTTTTCACAATAAAATTGTTATTAGAAGAAAACTTGCTGATTTGGTCCTTGTGTGTTCAAATTCGTTGACCACCCATGTGTCGAAAAGTCACTCTTAAAAAAGATTCACAATTCATAGCTAGTGCTTGTTAAGGTTCAGAGTATTTTTTTGCTTTCACGTTGTAATTTTACCGTGTCATGCAAAATGAACGTCATTAGAAGAGATCTTTACAAGTTCCGGCCTAAGAGTTGTTTAGTTTCCATGAAATGGATTATCTATCCATGTGTCAAAAAGATAGACACTTCTCAAGTTTCAGAGACTGTGTCAACAAGGTAATTTTTGTCACGTAGTAGAAATTTCACCATGAACAACCAAAATTATGTAGGAGTGAATTGTGTATTAATTAACACAAGGGATAAAATAAGAGTCTTGGRGGTCAAATTACTGAGGGATGTTTTTAATAGTGAATTTGGGGTATAAGTWATSTTKTTTGTTTCTCTGATTCTTCTACAGGATGCAATCAATGGTTATGTTCTGCATCTTGCTCCGAAGCAGAATCAAGCGGAGTTTCTCACCCAGAAACCCATGTGGGGTGCTCCATTTCCAACACCTGCACGCACGCGGAACAAGTTTTACCATAAAGTACAGTCCTTTTTTTCTTTTTCCATAAGATTTTGACAGATCCTTGATCACCTGATTTTAGTTATCAGTAGGTGCTTCAAAATGAAAGATTTTTCATTCCAATTTGGATGACTTATGAATTACTCTTGACAGAGGAATGTGTGTTTTTTCAGGTTGGACCGTTGCTAGAGATCATGCTCTGCCTCACTGCCCTGTACCCACTAGGAATGTTGGTCAAGGTATTTTCTTGTTTCTACCTGTAGTCATCTAAACTTGTTCAAATTTTAATGCAATGTGATTCATTTTTTTTTTATGTGATGTATTCCTCTAGATGTAAATATGGGCTGTGATGAGCTTTTTTGCCCCCTTGGAGATCACCCTTTTAGGTGACGTCCAATGCAAGAACTCCATGTTTTTATGTCAACAAAAATGTTCAACATAACATCAATGTTGACAGAAAAACATAGAATTGTTGCATTGGATGTCACCTAAGATCCGTTTAAAACAAAATTTGGGCTCGTCACCAAAAACCCGGGTTACTTATAATTGGTATACACAACCTGATGTATTTGTTTTTTGCTTGCGTAGGGTATGGTAGAGGACAAGGAGAGCAGGGCCAAACAGACCATGCAAATCATGGGGTTGAAATCATGGGTATTCGCTGTGTCTTGGCTTATGACGTATTTGGTATGTAGACTCTGAAAAGTCAGGTAACTCTACACYTGTCCATGTGTKTWTTYYTTTWCTTRAATTKGTTTTCTCAAGTCTATTGCAAYGGTTTCGTTTTACATGTAAGAAATTATAGTGATTTTTGAAAGATAAATAGAAGACTTGCACAACTTGTATTTGAATTTTCTTACAAATWTAAWCAATGTTCTTGGAAATTGGGAAAAAGTTTTGGTTTCACTCTTTTTTTTTGATCATCTCTCTCCATTTTGGGGCTCTCTCTGAGATGCTTTGTAAAACCAAATTGCTTGATTTTTTAATTTTGTATGTATTCAATGCAGGCCATCTTTTCGGTGATCTCAATCTGTATGACAACTCTTTTGTCCATGACATTCTTCCCTAAGAGGTAATATCTCCTCCCCCCCCCTCCCCACACACCCCAGTCATTGAGCAATAATCATGCAAAATCTAATGTTTATATGGCGTGTTTAGTTGTTACAATTAGTAGCTGCAAATTATATCTATTTTGCAATAGGCAATACTATGCTCAGATGATAAGAATTTTGTGTGCAATTACTTCTAATGCAAGATACTTTATGATACCCTTTGTCTTGTGCAGTGATGCAAGTTTACTGTTCGTCCTATACTTCCTCTTCACGACGTCGTTGATTTCCTTCGGTGATTATCACTCCACCTTGCTTTTGTGCTTTAGTTTCACTAGTAGATACCCCATAAAGATATTCTAGAAAAGCTTGCCATGTTATATCCTAAGATTTGCCATTCATGATCATTTTTTTAATGTAAACCTTTAATGACAAGTGTAATGCGATTAGGTTTTTTGGAAACACCTCTTAGGAGTGAAATATCTCTACTAATGTTTGTGCAACTTTTTGTTTTGTTTCATTTTGTGGGCTTTGACAAGAATTCACTTTCATTTTGTGGGGACTCTTTTACCTTGAATGTAATTTTTCCAATGAAAACCTTGAACAAAGATCAATGCGATTAGGTTTTTTGGAAACACCTCTTAGGAGTGAAATATCTCTACTAATGTTTGTGCAACTTTTCGTTTTGTTTCATTTTGTGGGCTTTTGACAAGAATTCACTTTCATTTTGTGGGGACTCTTTTACCTTGAATGTAATTTGTCCAATGAAAAACCTGAACAAAAATCAATGTCATTTGCATTGTGTACAGCATGATTCAATGTCTTCCAAATTTGCAGGCTTTTTCTTGTCGGTGTTCTTCTCAAGGTCCAAGCTAGCAGCAATTGTGGCACCTTTTGTCCTCTTTGCTGCACTGATGCCACGATACCTCTTCTTCCGAACAAGTAATGGACAGGCCTTGGTAGGCAAAACTATAGCTTCACTGCTGCCCCCCACGGCTTATGCCTTCGGTAATTAAAACTCTTCCAAGCTGCCACTGCAAGTGTATGTTAAGAATTTATTTTTATTTTATTAAATAATAGTAGTGTTGAGAATCTTCTCTTTTTGTTGTAGTTGCACTAAGGTTAGCAATAACTAAATTTTCCTATTGTTAGTTAKCTTAGTACCAACGCTTTCATTCTTGAACTCAAGATGTAAGAGAATCTATATGCCAAAAGAAGTAAAAAAATTGGATTATTTCGAATACCTTTATTATTCCTTGAATTTGTAGTTACGCCCCACAATTGTTTTGCATCTTTTTTGAAGAATGTTATGTTGCAGAGTCATTTCCACCTCAGATTGATGATTGTAATGATTGTGATGACTGAGAATTTAAGTCTTTTATGTTATTTTTTTGCAGGGGTGGATCTTGTAGCACATTACGAGGGTGCCGGCTATGGTCTAACATGGGCAAATATTGGAGAAGATGGTTATTCCATGGGAAGAGTTTTCGTGCTTCTGGCTATAGATTCAATGCTTTACATATTATTGGCTTGGTGAGACTTTTCACATTTTAAATGTTGTCATGGCTGGTATAGGAGACATAAGTAAAGACTGCCTATTAATTTTCCTTTTGAGTCTTGCTCTTTGTTGTAAAATTTAGGGACAAGAATCTTCGCATTTTTTTGAACCGTTTCATGTTTCTTGATCTCAGGTACTTGGAGCAAGTAATTCCATCCGAATTTGGAGCACATCAACCTCCATGGTTCCTCTTTTCTCCTTCCTTTTGGCGCAACTGCATAGAACATGAGCARTCTGCTACTTATCAGGTGAATGAAATATTAACTCCAATCCAAGGGTTATAATAATGTGGGGTTTTGGAAAAATTAAGATTCTTTTAATGATTTTTGGACTTCAATGAAGTGAAGTCAACAACAGCGTCCAGATGAGCCAACAACTTCTACRAACTCTTTTTCATGTTCCAGCTCGATTTGGTACTGTCTGCCTTTATCCCTTCCTTAATTACCTTTCTGTATTTGATTTAATATCTTGCATCACTGGTGAATCACTTAACCCCATTCGATTGWACAAGTTCTTAATGTTAAGTTAATAGACATTAAATCCATGTAGTCTTCATGCTGACAGAGTTAATGGTGACTTCATTGTCAGTGTAGTGTTTGTATTCTTGACATTAACTTGATATTATATTGGCCACTGTTAAGGTAACATATAAACTTGACAAAAAACTACAGTACGATCTTAATGTTGATCTAATCTATTGACAACTTTTGTGCCTCTAATAATGTATCTTTTGAGATGTGGATCTGATGTGTGAAGTGCTTGAATTTAACTTAATATCTAATTTAGGTTCAAAATTTGTCTTGACAGGAGCTCTTGTAATCAACGACACATTATGGCCAAGCCTGAACACATCGACACTCCGTGACCTCAACTTGACTCACGTTGAAGGAGAAGCTTCTTCAACAACAATAACGAAGTCGAGTTTCAGTACCGCAGATGAAACCATCCGAAATAGTTTGGGGCTTTTGGAAACGGAGAATGGAAATGGGCTTTGGAGTCCTGTGACGCTTTTGTTTAACACCACATCAGATCATTCATTTCCTGCCTTGATTCAAGAGCTGGCGCAAGTGGAGTTCCGGACAAGAACCAACAAGACCTCGGCGACTTTGCGCATGTCCAGCCACCCGTTGCCTTTGACCAAGAATGAAGCACTTCGTGTTCAATGCGTCTTGACTGGATTGGCGGCTCTTTTCACACTTATTCCGTTGTCCTACTGTGCTGCAAGCTTCGCTATCTTTGTTATTCAAGAACGAGTTGTGAAGGCCAAGCTCTTGCAGGTTAGTAACTTGAGTCAAGGCTTTTTTTTTTTGGGCTTTTTGGTGCCAGATTGCCACTAGAAAAAATAAATAATTTGGCTAAGAAACGGCAAAAATAATGGCAAAAAACTTGGATGAAATTGCCAAACAAGTTTGGATTTTATTAAAAATCGTGGACAAAAGCACCAGATTTTGGATGAAAACCATACTGTACATCCAATATGTAGATGAATGTTGTAATTTGGAGCACCGTCCAGTGTAATATTTAGTATCGCCATTGTGGCACTTTGTAAAAAATGAAAAAAAGAAAGCCCAAGTTACTTGACTGACTAAATGAAATATCTTTTGTGATMAAGTCAATGTCTAATTTACAATCACTGAGTTGTATTAATAGTAAACTTGCTAATCACCACATCGACAAAACCCAAAATTCCTCTCCGACCACATAAATATCTAGAGACTTACATGTTTTGAAATGCCATGTTAATTTGGCATGATTATTGAATGTCATGTTAAGATTCACCTACAGAAAACGGAATGCAAAATGATCTCTTCCTACAAATTTTTATTGCAATTTAAAGGCAAATGAAGTTGAAATCTAGTGAAAAATACCTTTGCATCCCTTCACCACTGACTAACACGTCCGTCATTGGACAGTCATCCAAGATTTGGCTCCAATCACAATTGAATTGGTAGTTGAATTGTGCAGTTAGTGTTTGGTAATTGGAAGTGTTTTGTTGTGTGGTTTTTGGAGCTGTGTGGTAAATGGCCGGTTTACTCTATAAGCTCCATAACGAGTGTGAAAAAAAAAAATTTAACTTTTTGAAGTACAATTAGAAAATTTAGCCCTCATTACAATTGTTAGTGTTTGTTTTAGGAATTGCCTTGAATTGCGTTACAATTTGCAGGGTGTAACGTGGCTGGGGCTTTTTCTACTACACTGATTTTTCTTATTAGCGAGGGGAGGAGGGGGAAATTTGCATCAGACACCTAGAAAATGAGTATCACTATAAAATTCTATTTTTTTGTTGAAATTGGTACAATATGATCATTTTTCAACCTCAACTGATTGAAAATAGTGTGACTTTGGTAAATTAATTCACACGCATTATTAAGASAAAGTAGTGTAGTTGTGAGAATCCCAAGGCTTTGCAAGTAAGGCCTTGTTCAATTTTGTGACTATTTGATAATTTGAGACTTTAACATATATAAATATATAAAAACCTTTAATTGCCTAAAGGTTGCAGTCTCATCTTATCGTCGACTCGACGATAAATCACTATATTTGTTTTAGGGTTGAAGTCTCAAAATGTGTAGATTGTTTGATTTGAATGAATAAGGCCTTAAGTCACGTTTTCATCAAAAAAATTGCATTTTTTGTGACTGGAAATTGAAACTGTGAGTGCAGATGGTGAGTGGAGCATCTTCATTTTCCTACTGGGCRGCAGCATATGCGTGGGACATGTTGTCGTATTTAGCTATTGTGAGCACCACTATGCTGGTGCTTGTATTGTATCAAGACCTGTCCTTCACAGGCTCTTGGGCAAAAGCAAGTGCTGCAGTTGCACTTCTCATTGCCTTTGGTTTGGCAGTCGTACCTCTCACTTATTGCTATTCTTTCGGCTTCTCCAATCATGCAAATGCTCAGGTGTGCTCACTGCCTCTGGACTAAAACTCTTTTTGACAAAAAGGCCATATTCATTAAATTGAGACTTTTCGCAGCCTCATTTTTATCTTTGACTTTTAGATAAATCGCTTTATCTCTTTACTAATATTTTTTTGCACAAATAGGTAACAACACCAACTTTTAGAATTTCATTATAGGATCAGTATTTGAGCATTATTTATTTTTGATTTCAATGACTACTTTTTTAAATGAATTTTCCAATAACTAGCAATCTATCTCGAAATCTGCGAAAAGTCTCAATATAACAAATATGGCCTTTTGTTGAAATTTGAATAACATCAAGTTTCTTGGTTTATGGGGAGAAAAAGAGGTCCTATTTGATTTTACTCTATGATAAATAAAATCTTAAATCTCTTTTGTCACCTTAAACCCTCAGACTTTCTTTAATTTCATTCAATTTGTAGAGTGCCATTTTTATTGCAGATTGGTGACCCAGCGATCTTGTTCCTGGATGAGCCCAGCAGTGGGATGGACCCCGTGACACGAAGAGCCATGTGGAACCTCATTGCAAATGCTGTGGCAGAGAAGAATATGAGCGCCGTGCTCACCACACACAGCATGGAGGAGTGTGAGGCCTTGTGTGGGCGAGTGGGTGTCATGGTGGCCGGCAGCTTGGTCTGTTTGGGTTCCGTCCAACACATCAAGTCTCGCTTTGGTCAAGGTGAGTCATACATACAACAACTGATCTTTGTAAAGAAGCTTCAATAGGTAAGCGAAACCAAATAAATGCATTGATCTAATATTTACAAATTTTTTTAAGCAATGGAGCGGGGATTCCAATGCACTAATGAATGTATTATTTGGATATTTTATGCAAAAGTTACAAGGATCCAATCGTAGTGGATCTCAATCTAGCAATAGCAAAAGTATTAGTAGATGTTTAGGTTTTGTACTTTCTCTTGATCAATGAGTATATATAAGGTAAGGTAGGAGCACCCAATGGTGTATGTGCACCTAATGACGTCAGTTTCTATGTTAGGTATTGATTCTAGAACATAAATGTAGGTAGATTGTAGATAGCTTATTATTTAGGTCAAAAAGAATAAGCTATCTATAGTCTACCTACAATTTATCATATGAAATGACTATCATGTGTAGAAGTTGACGCCATTAGGTGCACRAACGCCATTGRRTGCTCCTACCTTRGGACTAAATTTTATTTCTCTCTTTCAATTGGAGATATTTTTCCTTGGGTTTTAATTCAATTTTTGATGTGGGCCATTGATTGTATGAAGCAGGCTACACTGTGGAACTGCATTGCTCAACRTCATCCTCCCTTGCCGAACTTCACTCTTTCATGAACTCCCAATTTCCAGGTGCTTGCAAATTGGAAGAGGAGCACATGTTGAGAGTGAAGTACTCGTTGTCGYGCAACGGCTTGTCTCTCTCCCATCTCTTTGCATCTTTGGAGACAGTCAAGCAGGATCTGGACTTGGAGGATTATAGTGTGAGCCARAGCACRTTGGAGCAAGTGTTCTTGACCTTAGCTAGTGGCAACCATGTCGAAAGCTTTGCAGCTCAAGTGGCCATGAACAAAGAACTTCCTTTGCAGTCTCCAAATATACTACAAGAAAAGACAACCCTAATCAACAATGATAAGTTGATTCAGACATCTTGATTTGGCAATTTTCAGCTTAGTTGTGTTGATTTGGACGTTTTCTATTGGGTACGACATCTTGATTATTTTGGGTAGGACATTCTAGTAGTATATGATTTTCTTGGAGTGTACTTAAGACCCTCGAGTTGGCAGACTCAATCAAYTTGGGCTGCAAAATTTGCAACCGGGGTCATTGTTTATTTAGACAAAGTTGTTTTTGTATGCTTTTTAATTTGGCATTGTACACAAGGCTTTGCATGAAACCATTATTTTTTTGGTCAAATGYGTAGTTTGTAGATTTAAACATTGTAGTGTAGGTCATTAACATCACAAATTATGATCTTGGAGATGATAGCTACAGTGATAGCATATGTATATCTCTTTGTGTGTTTCAATTGAGAGTGTTTTAGCAAACCGAATGTTCCCAAAGTAMTATGCAAGGCTCTTTGATCTGAGTTGCATATTTTGAGCAAATCCAACATGATTGTGGTTTTAGAGAAATCACATGCATTTTTATAGAACCTTTGAAATGAAAGCAGAGTTTATATAGATAAAAAGAATAATTATGTCTTTAGACAACTATTTTGTTGTACATAGGATTTGGAAACTTGGATTTGGAAACTTGGATTTGGAAACTTGGATTTGGAAACTTGGATTTGAAAATCATGGTCCATGCGATGCGAGAGTTGATGCCATAGTTTCTGTTTAGAGGACAACAAATTAGCACTTAAAACAATGTAGAATTTTCTTCGGACTCTGACCCAGCTACCAAGAATCCTCAGTTTGTAGTTTTCAGCTCAGCATCATTTAATGGTTCTTCAACTTAGCATCAAAGCAATGAGGACTCTGAGAATCCCCAAAAATAAAAATTGGCTTGTACTCCGTAATCTTTGATATTTTCTAGGGATTTCCTTATAATTCATTAAACCTAAATTAGTCTTCATACAAAAAATCATCATACTTATCTAGTTTATCTATCCCAAAATGTTAGAATACAAAAGATAATATCAATATTCATTTAGATTAACGTAGGATCATCTAAACTAAACTAAGCATGTTCACAAAAGTGTGCCATAATAAATTTAGAAATAAATAGAACTCATTGCAAAATATTCAACACTAGGACATCCACATTGGATGACAGATTTGAAAAATCCATCATCTTGAACTTTCGGCTCTCATGACTTTCTATATTGTATTCATATACCATTYTRGACCAAAAAAACAAAACCTCACAAACACACAAGCATATTGATAGTCATCACTTTATGACCCTCTTACCTCATTTTTACTTGGCAATAGCACTTCCTACCTCACAATGTCTTTCCATGATCTAAGGTAGAAGTAGGAAAAGAACCAATAGTTCTATTTGAGTATTTGCCAACAATTATTTTAAGGTTTGACTATTCTAACAATTGAAATCCCCTTCTTGAAAATCTAAATTTGAAATTTCATGAGCATTTGATTAAAAATTGAAACGCCCTTCTTGAAGATCTAAATTTGAAATTTCATGAGCATTTGATTAAAAATGACTTCATAGGAACCTACCCAAGATTTCTTGCGGACGCTGAAAGGGCACTTGGACCTTTAGGGATTAATTAAGCAATAATTTTCTCTATGGGACATCCACACTTTCACTTGGTCCTTTAGGGATTAATTAAGCAATAACTTTCTCCATGGGACATCCACAAGCACACATGCAGTTCACTTCACTTTTCCATGTGCCTGTTCATGTTAGCTAATTTTTGCTTCACCTCACAAATATTGAGCAACCAATTTTCTTGGCCTATTTTTATTTCTATGTATTCCCCTCAATATTTACTCTAGTAATATATATGAATTGCCTTGTCTAACATTTCCCTTGCTCGTAACTTTCTTGCAACTAGCTTATTAATGACATCATAAATTCAATTGAAACATTCAGACTAGAGAATCACAAGAACAAATCATTTGTTAGAATAGTTGTGCAAGCTTGTAACTTTAGATGTGCAAATCTATAGTTCTCTCATTCTTTACTATTACGTTAATGCTATCTTCATATTTGCGTCAAACTTCTACTTATGCCTACTTATGAGGGTCACAAGTACCTGAATAGCAATGGTACACAATCACATGGGTTCACGAGATCATTGAGGTGCAATGAGATTGAAAGGCATTGTCTACGTGTTTGATTTTCAACAAAGTGCACCCAAGTAGTGCCCCCAAAACTAAGTACCAAACCCATTTTAGCCAACTATTGAGGAGCAAACTATTAAGGCGCAAACATCCTTTGGTGTAAGTTGCTAGCTATAACGGGACCAATATTTCAATATAGGGTCAAAGCTAACTTAAATGAGACTAGTAATGTAGAATTCACTCCATTCAAATACTCATTTGGTGGCATTCCTTGAAATGAAAGAAACACATAAAGTCCTTTCTTGAATTCAATTTTGAAAACTTCCAACTGAAAACAAAAACATAGTGTATATATATGTTGCTAACTGGAACATTCTCCCCAATGGGGTTTACAATTCTCAAGTTCTTGTCAATTTACAAGCAAAGTAGGTTTCTCTTTTATTGAGTACAACCTTCTATTACATAAATCTTTTAAAGATGAATGTAAAAAAAATTTGATTACATTTTTTCCATATATTTATAATCTGTTTTCCACCATATTCACTAAAACACAAGTTATGGAACACATGTGTTTTTTTCTAAAAATGTTGAAAGACAAAACTTCACTACTTGGAAAGGCTAGATATACCTATTTTTTGAAGTTTGGGCACATCGAACTTGTGATGGATGAGGATTTTTAACTCTAAATTTTGAAAAAAAGTCCAGCATTTTGATAAGTCTTATCTTTTTGTTAAAATTAAAACCATAATAATTMAAACTAGACATKTTAGTGATCAAATGGAAAAAAATCATACAACAATATCACTTATGGATTGAATGATTGCATTGTTCAATCATGAAGATGTTAATACTTGTAAAAGTAATTTGAAGTCTTTCAATCCTCTTTTCACATGTTACATCTAAAGAAGTTGGTCACCAAAAACATACAAGGTTAAAGGGTATAACATGCACAATCCCAATCAATATACGATATTTCAAAATCTACTCTAAAATTGTTTTAAATTAATGTGACTTTTTTTCCAAAATCTAGTGTATTTGAGGTCATTTTCAAGAGCCTTTAATACTAGAAAATCAATGGACACCTCGCACCCTTATGCAAAATCTTAAATAGAAAAATCATAATTGCATTTTCAAAATTGGATTTTTGATGCTAAAACTAGACTTCAAAAAGAAATTTTCAAAACATAAACTACTAAAAAATGTTAACTTAGTAAGTTTTTATTTAACTTCAAAGTATTTTCAACATCAGATTTTGGTGCCTTGGGCATTTAGGGATTAATGCAAAAGCACTCCTTATATTATTCATGAGAAAAAATTGATTCAGTTTAATATAAATTACCAATATGGTGCAACATACAATTAACCTTGAAACTATTACATGTTACCCAGATCAAAATAATACATGGTGAAGAAGAAGTGAAAATCATATCATTAACCCTTGAACAACCAAATCCATCCCAACAAATTTTACTCAACAAATGATAATGTTTTACTTGTAATCAAATTTAGAAGGAGTTCTGAAATTTCCCTTACAAAATTCATAAAAAAAATACAGGTAAAAGGCCATATTCATTATATTGAGACTTGTCGCAGTCTCATTTTTATCTTCGACTCGAAGATAAAATGTTATAACTCTTCAATTTTAAGACTATTTGGTAAGTTGAGACTGTAATACATTAATATATATTAAAACCTTTGATTGCCCAAAGGTTGTAGTCTCATCTTATCTTCGACTCGAAGATAAATTGCTATAACAAGTTTAGGGTTGAAGTCTCAAAATGTGCAGAATGTCTCATTTTAATGAATAAGGCCTTGTAATAGAATTGGTGAATCTAATTGTACACATGGAATCAAAAACTCAAAATCTACAGATCTTATTTGTATATCAACTCCAAAATATTCTTCCAAATAGAACTTTATGATGATTTTCTCAAATTGTCCGTTCTGGAGGACACTATTTACCTTAAGGGGTTAAACAAGGAGAATTGGATAAAGGAACAAATATATGATCAAAGTGAAGACTTGAAAATGCACTAAATTATGTCCAAAATGTCTTCCTTTTCACCAATCTTTGAAGTCCACCACAGTACACAATTCCCATCCTACACCGGGAATTAACACCCTCATTGTATTAATATTGATGCTATACTGTTTCAATGGTCTCACACTCTCACAGTCTAACTTTGAAAGTTTACTGTTGTAGGACAACATCAATACTGCAACAAATCTAGTTTCAGTGGGAACAATGCCTCCCATTGAAACAATATTGTTGCAAGACTGATGTTGTACTACAATAGTACATTTTCAAAGTTGGACTGTGAACCCATTAAAACAGTACTGTTTCAAATGGGGGGTTACTTTCCTGATGTAATCCTGTACAGTACTGTACAGTACATCCATCCAAGCACGCAAAACCACTCCACTTATAAAAACTAGTATGGTTCTTTTYCTTTTTCTTTGTACAGAGTTTCATGTACACAGCATTGAAATTCAAGATTATCTAGTTCCAATTGGAATGTTCCTTTTTCCAGTGCTACATGCACAACAAAAACGCTCACAACTGACCGTCACAATCTCAGGGCTATTTCTCCTTTGATCACCACTTCCGCTTATTCAGAGAAAAAAAACCTCTGCGACCAGGTTTTTGTGGCATGAAGCATACTAACTATATATCTAAGACGCCATTTCCCAAGGATTCTACGATCCTTTGAATGAAAACAGGAGAGAAGAACAGTTAGCACATTTGAATAGAAATGCCAAAAGAATCAGCGTACGAAATATAGGTGCCCAGAGTTAAATTATCAATATATGAACTCCCGACAAATCTTGAACACTACTCCAATTCTTGRTTTTGAGAATGATACCAAAATATGACTGACCTTGTAAGTGGTCTTTGCGCCGAACTCCCTGAAGTGATGGTTTCGAGTTCTTGACTGTAATTGGTGCCTCTCCATAACGTTACTGAAAATTTTCTAACAAATCCCAACTACCGAGTTGCTCGATATAAAGCGGTAATTACACCTGCCAGCACTCACCKTTAAACCCTTTGAGCAACCTCCCAAACACTAGCTGCAACTTAGTTTCCTTCAGCACTGGGGTGGGAGRACGACCCAAATCAAGATCTAGAAACAGACATAATAARAATTGAACGATGAAAAACTGAAATTGTCAATSACAATCTCGRTCCATAATTTCCTTGTCACGTCACGAGTCCAATGTCTGCAAGAAGTTGCTCAGTGCAGGGACGAACTCCGGCAGTTGCGCATATCAAAGCATCATCTCCGAGAAGGCTCCTCATCATTTTAGAAGGATCTTTGGCGCCTCCATGCATAAGAAAGCCTTGGCGCAGATTGTCCCCCGTAGCTAAATCTAAGGGACTCTCCTTACAGTGCCTATGCCATATGCTAGCTGCAAAGCATCTAGCATACAAGTAGCTGTAATAACCTGCATCAAGATGACCAATCACGTAAGTGACGTGCTCTTTAMATTCCAAAACTTGATTATATTCGACMTGGTGCTCAACACGATTTCCGGAAAAAATATCATTAATGATAACAARAGAGAAGCAGTCGAGTATATATTAAGCCTACCCAGTCCGATGCATACAAATCTTTTGACAATTATTACAATACCATAACCACAAAATTTCAATGGAGTTTGCAGMACCATGAACAGCAAGTCGAGGCATACCGGCACCATAGCTAACAAGATGGTTGAATCGAGTATGCCAATGAGTGCCTTCCACATGTCTCACTCCAGTGTGCTTTAGCTTCAAATCTGCTATAACTGCCGTGGTATCCTTGGCTGGCAGAGGTTGTTTGCCAAATAAAGTCATATCGATAAGAGCATACAACACCTGCAGCTCACAGTGGCATAAGAATTTAGTAGTAGCTCAAACACAAACTGAAATCTAGTGCTAGACTCTTTCCATACCACTGACTCGTTCAACCAACAAATAGAATACTAAAAAAGTAAATTGAAGGACAGTATTGCTGACCACCTGAGCACGGACGAGTCTGCATTCGCACACTATCCGCATGGCCAATCCGCTCAAGTCTATAAAGAAACTATCCCARAACCATACAGACGTTGCTGTAGCAATAAGAAATGCTATTCACCTGCCGTTGTATTTCAGTAGCCGAAAGCATCCTTTTGGCTTCATTCATGGATGCAACCATCTTCTCGGGAATTATCTCCCCTGTCAGATAGTGTCTTCCAAATTGACTGAGTAACCGGTAATCCCAAGCATAGTACCTACATAATCATTCAGGATGCCAAGCAAAATTGAGAACCATATACCTCAAAAGTACAAACAGTTCAGACCTAGCAACAAACAGCAATAGTCGATTCAGAGTTCCTTGTGTCTTCCCACTTAAGATACTTCGAACGTTTGATAACGGGCCAATGGAATAACGTCGCATGCACATTCAATTGCTATTAACAGTGCAGCAAGATAATTTAGTACGATCAGAACTTACTCAAACAATTGCGACGGAGTCTCTGAAAAATCAAGCACGGTACGTGTGCCAGAAAAGTGCTGAAATTCCTGTGAAATCCACAGCACAAAGGTTTAAACATCTTTAGCAGATGATAGTATCAGATTCTTTGAAGAGATTCAAGTAACAGACGWCATCAAGAGTCCAGTGCATATGAAGACTTAGGACGTGTAGCAGTGGMAAATATGGCAGAAGATAAACAGCAGCACAAAATATTTCTTAGAATCGTAAGCCAAGAACTTGGTCCAACTCTTCGAAATATTAGTTTCTTGCACTTCTAGCACCAAATGCTTCTAAAAAATCAATAGTCGGGAAGGGCAACGTACTGTACGAGAAAGTAAGGAGTGTAATGCATGGCCAAATTCATGGAACAATGTTTCAACTTCCCAATGATTCAGGATAGGAGGTGTATTTCCATCAGGTGCGGCAAAATTGCATGCTAAAGCTACTACCTACATCCACAAATAGCACATAAGTCGGAAATACGTGCATCAGAGTCTATTTAGTTAGAAGTTCAACGAGTGAAAGTGCCTCCAAGAAACTTAAAATACGAAACAATTCTTAGTCTAGAAACAGAAACAAGCTCCCGTCAGTATCCTTAGTTTAAGGGCTGTAATTGTAACCACTATTTTGAGCTATGCAAAACAGCAACGAACTAAACTTGAAAACTGAGTGACTACAACAAAGCTCGTTGTCCTGCACAAAATTTGCTACTATGCTAACAATAGAAGCAAGACCAAGACTTGCGGTCAACTCAAGAGATCCATGCGAACTGAACTATGTCCTGGAGAAAATATATACATGTCATGTATGCACTCAATAACATATTGATCGACCTACTTAAACACATACTCCCACACGCAAAAAAAAGATACAGCAATCCTAGATGAACTTTAGTGGCAAAACGGTAAACAATTTTCCAGAGCAACAGGATAGAAAGCATACTGGAAGCTGATAATCAGATTCAGATATCCTCCGACAGCCCTTCAAAGTGAAATGCGCACAGCCAGGAAATTTGCCGGGTCGTGCATATAAATCCAAGTACAAATGTCCAAGATCACCCTGTAAAATTAATGGTTAGACTCAAAAAATAAGAATGTAAAAGCCCTTCAACAACAAAACGGAAGTGCTTGCAAACAACTAAAATTGAAATGAACTCCCTAACGTCTAGTCCAGGTGTTAAATTCATGCACTGAAATACCTCAGAGGAATGTCGCAGGGACATCTTTTGTACCGCTGGATGCCATGCTTCCCCAGGAGCTAACGGTACTTGCTCAAACGTAGCTCCAAATAAAGAATGACACATTATTCTTAAGCCTTCAATACATTGTCCAACAGGAAAGTAAGATGCCACGACCTGCATCATCCACAAATTTCCATGGTTCAATCTCCGAATAGAAGTCCGTTTAGAAAACAAAACTCCGAAACCCTGTGAAACTTCAGCTTCAAAATCACACTGGGGCAAATAACATCGAAATTCTCTTTAAATGTAACCCCACTCGACCTAYATTTGCATCAGTAAGAAGCCAACACAAATTCCTCGTCATTCCTCCACAGAGAGAAGATCACAAAGTCTGAACTCTCAAACTCACCCCCGCATTCAAGTCATACGTCCGAGCTTTCAACAGGCCAGCATAATAAGATTCATCCCAAGGATTTATTGAAGTGCAGCTGCGGGATGTGTCCATCCGCTTCTGAAACTCCGCCAACATTTTCGTTTCCTGAGATGGATTGAGAAAATCTCATGTGTATGAGACTCAGAAGTAAAAACTGGTCCAAAATTTCGTCAGATACGTTAATCTATTACAAATAATACGACCCAATGTATTTATTTCTTAAAAAGAAGATATCTACGGTACCCTAAACTCCCAATGTGGTTGCATCATAATTTCCGAAACCAGTACGACAAAGACAAAGAGTAAAAATTACTGTACATATTACATCATCACGAAAACCTGAGTTGAATGAATTAACAATAGGMAAATTACGAGTGTACAAGAATCTGGGTTATACCTCATCTGCCTTGCCTCGAATACGAATGCTGAGGTCTTCTAAGAAGGAAACTACAGCTTCTGGTGTCTCTGCCATAGTCGGGGCAGTTGCAAACTCCGCATAAGAGTTGTAACCAAGGAGCTAGATCACCATAACAACCAGTTCATGTATGTCATTTTATGTCAGAGACGTGTACTGCTTAGACCGAGATTGAGCAAGCCCCCCAAAGCAATAAGCTCTCCCACCTGGACAGAAGAAAACACAGAATCACAAGAACTACGAAATGATGGCCTAACATTTCCCCATTCCAGACTATCAAGTAGCTTAATGAAAATTTACTGACAGGTCTGACCTGAGCAAGCTCGTGGCGGGCTCCAATCAGATGATCCAGCACTCGCAGATTAGCTTTCGGCACACAGTGGCCAACCATGTAGACCCGACGTCTCACCTGAAGGTAGCATTGATAATATCAAGAAACGAATCGATGAACATATTATTTTTCTTTTTAGGATCTTCGAGTGTCACCCTGAGAAACTTCTATGTATTACCCTAAGCAACTAGAACTCTCATTAAGTCTAACCATGGGATTTAATTCCATATTTTCTTAACTGCATAAATGAGRGAAACAAAACATTTCCGCAGAAGCAATAGCAATACATCAGAACTCAAGGTGTACCTCAGAATCTGCCACATATTTGAGAACAGAAGATAGGGTAGCTGGTTCAGTGATCACGCGCAATCCCATATTACTGTCATCTGCAGCCACAATCTTTGATCGCCGAGACCAGCCGACTCGACCATCTTTCTCCGCCCATATAGGCTTCATCATATGTTGGATACTCTTTGGGATCACTGATGCTGGGAAAATGTCAAGTTGGCCTTGGTCCCTCATCATGTGCTCCCCAAACCTGATGAGGAAACACCACGAATGTTCAGGAAAAGATATCCACGTGACGCGCAATGAAGTTGAAAGAAAATACAGATTATAAGTGTTTCTATTTGACCCGAAMCTAACGAATAGCGAACATGGATGGGGCTTAAAATACAGGACATAAAAGATACAACTGAAATAAGAGAAAATTATCTTAAGAATACAATAAGCTTAGCACCAGCATGCACTTGCTGCGCTTACTCTCTGCCGAGTCTGGTGATTTCAAGGTTCAAATCGTTTGCACGTTTCAACTTGTCTGCAAGTCCAACACAGCCCACAGTTAGAACTGAAAATACAGCTAACGAGATAATCACATCAATTATCGGAGAATAAATGTTCCCTATCCATAAATGAAGTTGTAATAATCGAAGCTAATCTTCTACTGCTCTCCAGCTTCTGGAAATATTCAGATGATAAACAGCTTACCAGAAGGAAGATGTATCCCGCCCCTCTCAAAATCCATTCGGAGAGTTTTGGCAGCCCTTCTAGCTTCCTCAGTTGTGAGAATMTCAGGGGACTCCTCAACTCCAACAACTGCCTTATACAGAACCGGATGAGAGTTCAAATACTGACACGCAACCACACCAACAACCACATAAACAACATGTTCATGCCCAAAATTGTGAGTTAAAAGCGAGAAGAAGAGATACTTTCATCTGAAGTCCCAACATAGAATCCCCGCCTTCTGCCACTTCCCATCGCAAAAACTGTGGTTTATGAGAGTGTGCATAGTTCACAAAGCGCCAACTCAGAGGTCAATGTCAGCAAAAGTTGACTGCTCAATCACAAACCTGTAAATATTCATAGACTTTCATTGAAGCGTGGTTGGATTCTTCAACGTACTCCCTGCAGCAGATATAAATCAAGTTATGCATGGACACAATACAGTGTTTCCAGCAAGAAAAATAGTCCATCGTGATCATATCCATTGGCTAGGATCAAAAGCTGTTTCAGTTCACAATTCAAATGCAAGATAATATGCTTACGTTTGAAAACAGAATCTCTAAACATATTATTTACCGGGAGTACGCATCAACGTCAACGAACTCATACAAGAAAAGATTGCACAGAGAATTAAAAGAAAAGGGGGGTGGGGAGGGGGGGAGGGGTGCAAGAAGTACACCTTACTTGTCAGGGTGCGTGTTCCGACAAAGTTCGGCAGCGTCCACCACTGTGCAAACCTGACCCAATTCAGCACACATCCTTTGTCAACCTCACCATTGAGGAAAGAAGTAACATTCATTTTGTCAAAAGCATATTCTTAARTCGACAAAGGAACAAATACTCCCCAAAAAATTATTTCTTCGACTCTGTAAGAACTCTTAAAGCTTACAACAACCGGTGCCTAACAGGTCAATATCCTTTACCGTGTCCGATATGTCATCCATCGCACGAATTACATCCATCGAGGGAGTCATCTCTTTTATTCTATTGATTATAATTTCAGCTCTGCACACCCGCAATCACATCGATTCAGGAATCTCCAAAGTTGACTGATTGTGAGCAAAGACTTCGCAAACTAGAGACGAGATGAGCTCTAATCGTCCATAAAGGCTGTATACTGGGATTTCTGCTCCTATATCTGTCCTGATCAGTTAAATATTCGTCTTGACGTTAAATCCGTATCAAGGTACAGACACGCATTATTTGTTCTCGACTAATCTGTTTGTGGAAGCTCTTAATGGCTTAAGACGAATCCCGTACCATGAAAGAAATACTATGGCTGTAGAATATACTACTAAACAACACTCTAGCGTCCGAAGAGTTCCACTTACTTGTCAATTGCATCCTGAGCAAAGATGCGGAACCCCTTGGCAGTCTTCAGAATTTCGTAACCAAAAAGCCCTATCACCTCCTTTCTCAATTGCGGAGCCGGCATACCTGACCGATACTCCTGAGACAGAATCTGCTTTTTACCTGCTGCAGGTGCAGCTTCTGCTTCCATTTTGGGCCCGGTGGCAACAGGCTCTGAACCTGCCTTCGAAACCAGGGTTCTCCATGGCCAACGCGAGGAAATCTCCGTCGCTGTACAGGAGCATGGTGCTGTTGAGTGCCAAAATCCGGACCAAGAGAATCTGAACAGCTCATCCCTCTCTCCCAAATTGGATGACGCAGTACTGATCAATCCCCTCGCTGCTCGACGAGACTGCATTGTTCCTCGAGTATAAAGCCTCAAGTGACGTTCATCCCAAAATCACCTGACTAGAAGACAGCATGATTGCACACATCAATCAGGGGATATCTCAGGAATTCTTTGTCTGTTAGTAAAAGTATTGCCAGCAAAATATATTGGATATGACCAAATGGCATTTTCTCCTCAATCCAGTTGCTTGAGGAGCGAAATCCAGTTGTCCCCGTCACAACACGAGCACAAGTGGTGATGCGACACCTTGAGTTAGACCTAAAGCGCCATTCAATCAGACGTCCAGCAGGTGAACATCCCCATAATGGGGATGTACCTCTTGTCAAAGAAGCGATCATTGAACATCTGCCAATAAAACTTTGACGTTCATAACTTTACGAAACCTGAAGGACAAGTTTTTTGGAGCGTTGGCATTTTCTTTCAATTGCCAACAAAATCAAATAAAAAATTGACAGTCTAAAAGTATGAACTCTGCTCAACAGCAAAATTGGAAACTTTTGGCGTCCTGTTATCCCAGTAAAAACATTGGCACAACTGGCGATGCAACACCTTACTAAAATCGCAGCAAGGCCTATTTGTAGACCTGACACACATCCAGGCTCTTCGATTTTGCAGATTATCATCAAAATCAAGCAAGAAATACATCTTCGATAAACAYGAACTYGTGTACAAAACCCTAACCCTAATTYAACACCCATCATGTATTTACTGGTCTCGCACCTGCGACCTCAACCAACTTCCAGAGTTCCACTACAACCCACGCTCCGCTCGACAATAGCAGTCGCACTCTCAAGTTAAATCCACGTGACTTACATCACAGATAAAACCTGCCGCATAGCAATCCAGCGATCTAGTCCAACCTCAACAATCTCAATCCTGCGACAAATTCTGCCGGCAATTCCAAGTCATTCAAATGCACCAAAGTGACCACKAMGATCMATACWATATCGGGAGCRAACGTTCAAATTCCCTCACCWGATCAATATTACATCAACAATGCATTCCGCGAAATCGTCCCGAATCGAATTAGGTCAAAGCGACTCCTSCGACCTGCCCCGCATCAACCCTTCAAACAAAAGAGAAGTTCTTCCGCAAGGCTTTCCTCAATCGGTGAGAGGAAGGATTAGTCGATGAAGGACGATGTCGTTCATGAGGGAAACGATTTGGCGACGGAGCTATTCGTTCGTCCATGAGGACAGAAAAATCTTAGATGAGCCTTGTCCTCAAATAGCTCATACAGTATAATTTGCGATACAAGATGCTGGATTATTTCTGGGTAGCAGAAGTATTATGAGCTGTTGGCGTGCAGGAGATTAGTACATGAGTATATAGCTATACAAAAAGAGTGGCCTGCTGATGTGCAGGTATCTCGTGCGGCAACAGAAATGACAGAAACGGTCATGGACGGGAAGTCCTTGAAGAAATTTTTGGGGGATGACCAACTTTGGGCCAAGTTCATCGATGAGAGGTTCGCCATTCTTGATAAGAGTCACACGGGCAAATTGACGCACTCAGACCTCGAACCTGCCATTTCTGGGGTAGGAAAGGCTCTGGGCTTGCCTTCCATGGGCAGTAGTCCGGAGACGGACCACATTTACACTGAGGTCCGAAACTGACACTCTATATTTCCTGTCTTACAGTACCAAGACCTTTCGGTGGATGCTAAGTTATGTCTGAACTAAGCTAAGTTACTCTAATTTGGGCAGATCGCAGACACTGCCGAAGAGCATTGCATTGAATGAGAATTATTAAAAATATTTACGACGAATGGTTATTAGGAACCATTGCAGCTCTCAAGTCAGACGAGCAGAAACTAACGGACCAAGGTATAATGGTTTTATAATGGGCAGCTCGATTGATAATCATATCATATTGTGAAGAGTAAAATTCACTTAGGGTTAAATTTAATATCACTAGGATAAGTGACAAACATTGCAAGCATTTACAAGGAAATAAGTAGATTTGAACAAAATGAAAGCTCTCATAAGAACTACTTGAAAGTGCTAAGAAATCATGACGCTTAGTGGTCCTTTAGAGTGCTCTCGGTCTGCATTTTCTGCTTCGTCACGAGGGTGTTCCTTGTCATATTTAACGCGCTGTGTCACTTGCAGATGTTCCGCGAATTCGGTCCTGAAGGTGAGGGCGTAACGAAGCAAAGGTTCTCCACTGTGATGAGAGATATCTTGATAGGGCTGGGAGACGGTCTCGAGAGAGAACCAGTCGCCTTTTCTTCGTTGGATGGAAACGAACTGGAGCGATGGGCACAAAGTCCCGAATTTGAGGTTGAGGCAGTATCCGCCTTCGGAGCTCTTGATGCTGATACATCAGGTCAATTGAAAGCAGGAGCAATCAAAAAGGCCTTGAGAAGACTTTCTGTGGATCAAGGCATGCCTCCTCAGACTGATGTAACGGTATATTTCCTCAGTCGGGACTTAGTTGCAGACTCTCTCTCTACGTTATTTCTTTGAGATTAGATTAAATCCTCATATTCACCGACACATAATTACTCGTGGCAGGTTTCGAATTTCATAGACAAAGCTCTTCAGGAAGCTGGAGTCAATGTGGAGCAAGATCTGGACCAGCTTCAGTTTGTGGATGTGTATAGGAAGGTGGTACTCGCACTGGTCAAGTTTTTAAAAGACAAGCCATTGTCGGTAGCGCACACGGAGAAGGTTTTTGACGGTGCAAGCATCAAACAACTTTTAAAGGATAAGCACGCRTTAGATCTGGTGTGTGATAGGTTCCCTTCAAAGCATCGGGATTTTCTAAAGCTGGCATTCTTTCCCTTCGAGTCTTTATTTTGTTTCATCTTAACTATGTTCTTCGTTTACTTGCGGATATGCGTTTGTTTCGTGAGCCGGGTTTTTGAGATTTTCTCATTTAGAAAAGTGTTGAAATACATCCTCGCCGCAATTTATTTCCTGCAGGCTATGAGTCTATCGTGGGAACTTATGCCCAAGACAAGCAATGGGTCTGCACCGAAAAGCTACCTAAGAGTTGGCCTGGACACATTGGCACCATATGCAGGTCTTCCCCCGGTTGGAGCAGTCCCTGAGGTAAAGAGCATACTTTGACTCCTTAGTTAATCTTGGTCATGGCCATTGCATCCCACGGTGCTATTCTGTTGGACGTCATGATCTCACAACCTTGTCTCTTTTCCTCGWGAGTTGAGGCATGTCTGAATTATTGACTGAAAAGGAGTAATGACAGCAGCAGGGGTAATTTGTAGCAGTGATATTCATATTCTAATCTCAAGGTTTTTGAACTCGTGATCAAATGGTTCTGGTGTCTCAATTCACCGTCCCCAATGGTTATGGGTCGMTGATGTTTTTGTTTTTTTTGCATAATCCTCACCCCTGTTCTGGTAATGCAGATAGATAGTGTGGTAAATGAGGCATTCAAAATGATAGATGACGATGCCAATGGGAGGGTGGATAAACCTGGGTTCGACAAGTGCATGCTCGAGGTTCTCGGGGGGGTCATGCTCCASTTGGAGGGAGAGCCTATCGGAGTTGCCAGCAGTGCTGTAGTGTCTCCTGAAAAGGAGGGTCTTATCAATTCTGGCATGGTTCCCTTCTGAAGAAAGGAAAGAAGGAAAGGAGACTGTAATGTCTCTGTTGAGCAGCTGTCTTCAATGTTTATGTAAATTTTGACATTAGTACAACGACCGAGGCTGGATTCTAACGAGCTCAGATATCAGGACGGTTCAATACTTAGCGTGCCAGTGACAAGGCTACCTTGATTTGCATTCAACCTTGTTTAAAGCTGTAAATGAGAGTGAGTTGTATGTCCATTCTCTTGCGACCCCAGTACATGATTCTTTAATCTACTTGCGTTATAGTCACCAGTACCGTTGTGCCAGGTATCGATCAGCGTTTTTCTTTTACACTGTAGCAATGTTGCATGCACAGAATGGAGGACAGTCCCTCCAATTTTAAACCTCTCTGACTATGCCACGACACTAGATTCCACTCGAATCTGGCACTTAAACGCCAGAAAAAAAAAACTGGTATCGATTCGAGTAACGTTACAAGCGTCAAGGAACTTTCATCGATTCGAGCAACGTTAGAAGCGTCAAGGAACTTTCATCAACACAACCATTTGCTGATTATCAAGACGAACCTCTAGACTCCATTTTAAGTGGAAAGATCACTCTGATGTGTCGTGTTAGTCCTCGCCCTTGAAGCAAGATAGAAGGAAATACTAAGGGCCGCTTCACACTACGGCACAAGATCGAGAGTCCGTCGATTTGAGCCAATCAAATTCCAGAAATTCAAGACTTTGGCCTCTCGACACTTCACACTACGCAGCACAGTCCAAAGTCCGTCGCCCTCAAAACTGCCTATATGGTGGCCAAATGCCTACATGGCGACGGAATTCGGCGGACTCTCGATCAAAGTTTGGGTCGCCATTTTTGGGCGACCCAAACTCTGATCGAGAGTCTGTCGAATTTTCAAGAAAAAAAAAATTAGAAATATTAGAAACTGTCAAAATCTCTGCCGTTAGATTGTTTTGTTCTACCGGAATGACTGTTTTTGTAGTATTTTGGTAGTATTTTGGTGTTATTTTGGTGTTATTTTGGTGTTATTTTGTTATTTTGTTATTTTGTTATTTTGACGCCAATGGGGTTTGAACCCAAGTCTCCACTACAAAAAGCCATGAGTCTTAGCATTCAATGTACCTACTTCCCTTCAATGTCTAATCCCACCTTTTTATTCCATTTATATTCCTTCATATTCCTTGTTCAATGGTGAGGGCATGTGCTGTAATTTTTTTTCCAAGGTCATTTTTGACTCCTTTCTCATGTTTTTTAACCAACCGCTTAACTTGATATGGTGCAAAACTCAGATCATACTTGTTCATAGAGGATTTAATAAAAGTGAGTGCATTGTTGCAATTGAAGTATAAAAACATATAGTCCCATGACTTCAAAACATTCCTTGTTTTCTAGTCCTATGATTTAAAGATGTCTTTAAACACTTAAAATAAACTCACTATTGCATTGCCTTGTCTTATTGATGCCATTAGTAACATCTTCAATAGTCTAAGGAGACCCTTTCTACATAAGAAATCCTTTTACAAACTCAATCTTGAATTTGTCAGGATCTGCGAACCTTAGTCACCGCTCCTCTCGGTTACACAGTACAATCTGATCAATTTTGCATATTATAATCATAGTTATCATATCATAATTATCCTACGAGAATTTACTATAGAGTCATGCTATTTCCAACCAAATCAACTTGTTTGTATTATGAATAATGTCGCGTGACGAACAACCCTCCTCCATGGGCTTTAAGGAAGACGAAAGAACTAACCGCTAACCGTTTAGGTAACCGTAACTGTTATGAACACTCTAGTTCATAACATTACCCCCCTTTTAACGTCCATGTTGGTAGTCTGGTTTTGGCGCCTTAGGATGAAGCATATGGAATTCTGTGATGGCATCAGGCTCGTTCTCCAAGTGTTCAGCAGGTTCCCACGAATGTTCTTCAGGTCCATAGCCCTCCCATGCAACGAGATATTGGAGCTTTTTCCATCTGCCAAAAAAACGCGAGTCCAGTACTTTGTGTACTTCCCATTCTACATCACCCTCAGGAGTAACAATAGGTGGAGGTGGTGTACATTGACGTCCTGGAATAGTGTCCTCGCGGTATTTCTCAAGTAGAGATATATGAAACACATTATGGATTTTTTATGTTTTTGGGAGATGTAACTTGTAAACCACATCAGAGATTTTAGATAATACTTTGAAAGGTCCTAAAAATTTTGGGGACAACTTTTTTGATGGGGTTGTTGTTGCAATGTTCTCCTGGCGAAGAAGTACCTTGTCTTCGATTTGAAAAGTTGGTTGAAGCTTTACCCCACGATCATAATTGCGTTTTGCTTGTTCTCCTGCAAGCTTAATCATTGTTTTTATTTCCTCATGGACTTCTTGTAAATGACTAACTCGATTCTCTGCTGCAAGAACTGTAGTCGTTATTGGCGTTGAAAATGACAAAGCTGGGTGGTACTCGTAAGTAGCGTAAAATGGGGAGAATCCAGTTGAAGAATGGCATGCATTATTATATGAGAATTCAGCCAAGGGAAGAAGTTCAAACCAATCATCTTGGCATCTTGTTGTAAACATTCGTAGAAATTGTTCCAACACCTGGTTCACCCTCTCCGTTTGCCCGTCTGCTTGAGGGTGGAAAGCTGTTGTTGGAGATGGATGAATTCGAAGTAGTTGAGATAACCTTCTTATAAATTTAGATACGAATACGGATCCTCGGTCTGAAATTACTTGGTCAGGTGTACCATGGTGTTTCCATATGTGCTGCAAATACAACAAGGCCATCTCATTTGAGTCTATGGTTTTCCTTGTGGCTATAAAGTGAGCTAGCTTGGTGTTTCGGTCGACCACCACCATAATGGAATCATAACCCTTGCTTTGTGGCAATTTAACAATAAAATCTGTAGATATTCGTTTCCATGGTGCATGGCCGGCCGGAATTGGTTGCATAAGACCATATTTTGCATGATGGGTGGGTTTTGACCGTTGACATAAGTCACAACCGTCTACATAACGGTGGACATAATGACGAAGAGTAGGCCAATAGAATGATCTCGATACCAAATCCAATGTCTTTGCTCTCCCTTGATGTCCAGCGGCAGGAGCATCGTGTCTTAATCGTAAGATTTGCCGCTTAAGTTCTACATCATCAGGTACATATATTTTATCGTTGAAACGGAGAATACCTTCACTTAGATTATATCCTTGAAGTCAATGGC
Source organism: Pleurozium schreberi (assembly GCA_006891605.1). Taxonomy (NCBI): domain Eukaryota; kingdom Viridiplantae; phylum Streptophyta; class Bryopsida; order Hypnales; family Hylocomiaceae; genus Pleurozium; species Pleurozium schreberi. The sequence continues at coordinate 8,253 of VACF01002668.1, read as the reverse complement.
GGATGTCCATTGGCTGTTTATAAAGATCTCCTTTGAAAAATGACATTATTGGTTGCAATGTGATGTCTTCTTTGATGGCGGATTTTACATATTCAATAATGCGTGAATCGGGCCAAACCGGTTCAGAAGACTGCAGTGCAGCCAAACGTAATAAAGGTTGGGTTTCTTGACTTTGTCCTTGGGTAACATCCGTTCTTCTTGAAAGAGCATCTGCCCTTCCATTGAGTGATCCTGGCCTATGTTAAATCTCAAAATTAAATGTTGATAAAAACTCCAACCATCGAGCTTGCCGGCGGTTTAGTTGTTTATGATCAGAGATTACCCTTACTTCATGAGGAGATCCTTCCAAATAAACCCGCCAGTCTTGAAACGCTTGCACCACACTTAACAATTCCTTATTGTATATGTCATAGTTTTGTTCGGCCTAGGACATTTTAGAGCTTTGGTATGCACAAGGGTGCCAGAATCCATCATCTCCCTGTTGTGAAAGTATAGCACCTGTTGCAAAGTCTGACGCATCCGTTTCCACAATGAAAGGGCGATCGAAGTTGGGATGAATTAACACCGGGGATTTAGAAAATCTAGATCGCAATTCTCTAAATGCTTGGTCTGTTGGTAATGTCCATTCAAATTTTTTGTCCTTTTTGGTCAAAGTTGTAAGGGGCACCACAATCTTAGAATAATCGGGAATAAATCGGCGATAAAAATTAGCAAAACCAAGGAATGCTTGGATATCCTTCACAGTTTTTGGAGTAGGCTAGTCTTTAATTGTTTGTACTTTATCTTGACACATTGCCAATCCTTGGTCAGAAACAATCATTCCCAAAAATTCAACCGATTGGCAATGAAACTGGCACTTTGACTCCTCAGCGTATAAGCCATATTTTTGTAAGCATTGGAGGACATCCCGTACTACTTGTCGGTGCTCCTCCATATTTTTTGAAAGATGAGGATATCATCCAAATATATGACTACCGAAATGTCAAGAAGATCACCAAAAATTTCCTGCATATGAGATTGAAACTGTGCCGGTGCGTTTGTCAATCCAAACGGCATAACTAAATACTCAAATAAGCCGCAGCGAGTTTTGAAAGCAGTTTTAAATTCATGGCCCAATGCCATACGCACACGGTGATACGCTTGCCGTATATCCAATTTAGTAAAAAATTTAGCCCCTACCAGTCTATCGGTAAGCTCTGGAATAAGGGGCAAGGGATATCGATTCCGTACCATGATTTTATTAAGATTACGATAGTCGATACATACTCTGATAGAACCATCCTTTTTTCGAGCAAAAACTATGGGTGCAAAAACTAGAGATTTAGATTGACGAATCCATCCCTTACCCAAATTTTTGTCAAAATATTTCCGTAATTCTTCCAATTCTTTTGGAGACACGGATCTCAAACCGGTGCTCTTAGGTTCTTGTCCCTCCTTGAATTCTATCTTCATGTCTAATGAGCTGTGGAAAGGTAATTCATTCGAAGCTTCTTCGCTAAATGCTCCCCGTAAGTCATTGTATTCCGAGGGCAATGAAGTCTCCTTGGTGTCCATAAGCTCTGATATTTCTAGCGCATAAATTTCTGCATCCTAGGCCGACAGTCTGAAGGCCGCTGATGACACGAAAGCATGACGAGGTGCTATCAGTTATGTTCGCTTAATAATTTTATTGGAAGCTTCTCCTGTGGCTGCGGATCCCTTTGCAGTGACTTCAGCGAATGACCTGCCCACCCCCTGTGCTCTCTTTGAAATTTTTGGGAGAGGCCCTTCCCCAGCTTGCGCCTCAGCAGCGGCAGCATGACTCGCTGACACGCTGACTCGTTGGGATCCACTCAGGACTCGTGGCCGTAAGCCCGCCCCGCATTGCCCAGCGCCATCCCCCGAGGTCACTGGTGCTGCCCAACTGTGCTGGCTGCTCGATCTTCGCAGCCCTCTTGCAATTTCCTTGACAATAGGGGGAATCAAAAATCACGCGATGTTGAGACGAATGGATCGTGGGATCATGGTGACTTAGCCAGGGAATTCCAAGGATACATGAGTATCGGCCTGTGTTGGTTATGTCAGCTACAAGCGTTTCGTAATGATCTCCAATATTGACTTCAATGATTGCTTCTTGAGTAATGAGACCGGAATTGATAATTCTACCGTCAATCACCCGTACTTCTCGGGGAATCCTTTTTGGTTGCAATTGGGCATTACATTGTTGTATAAATTCGGGGTGTATGAAGATCTCGGTGGCACCCGAATCAACTAGCATGAGAGCTGCTACCGAATTCACCTCAACTTCCAATGTCAAATGAGCCTCTGCATCAAGTTATCATATCATAATTATCCTACGAGAATTTACTATAGAGTCATGCTATTTCCAACCAAATCAACTTGTTTGTATTATGAATAATGTCGCGTGAAGAACAACCCTCTTCCATGGGCTTTAAGGAAGACGAAAGAACTAACTGCTAACCGTTTAGGTAACCGTAACTGTTATGAACACACTAGTTCATAACAGAATTCAAGGTGATCCCAATAATGTGACATAGGTATGTCATTTCTTCTCCATCATGTGAAAAAATTCTTCATATTCCTTTACAATTAGTCAAATGGACATTACATGGCTAATTATGCCATTGAACACATTTCAATTCTACACATTTTGTTGTGAATACATTCAATTCTCTTAAATTTCTCTTTTTGTATACTCTTTGCTCTCTCACTTAGCTAAAGGAAAGGGATATGTCCAATTCAAAACTCACTTTGTACACTAATGTATCACAAGAGTTACATGCAAAATTAATATAAAGAATTTGAATCTTCTAAACAACTATCTTTATTCCTACAATTATTTTGTCTACAATGTCACTTCTAGAAGCRACTCTATAWTGTCATATTTCAAGAAAAACTTTATAATGTTACAAGCATTTGGATGCCAAGGCTATGGCATTAAAGAGGCCAAGCTACATTTGGCTATGAAGAGGTTTGGCAATAATTTGTTCACTGCAACAATTTCATTAAATGTGAATAATAGGTTGTCTAAGTCTCTAGAATAGAATACAAATAGCTTCTCAAACTTGATGATGTACCTATGTGTCCTTAGTTTGGACGGTAACACCATTAGAGCCCGCGATGATAACCACAGTGGCCATGTTCAAGAAAAAACCATGATCTACAACACCTTCTAGCGCTGAAATTGCCTTTGCTGCAGCATTGGCATCTTTAATAGGGTCCTGCAATCAGATTTTTTTAAACTTAATAAATCATCAACAAGAACCGTCAAATTCAAATATCAATGTAAAGCACAGTAGGCAAACTTCAAAGATATGCAATTTTCAGATTTTATATTGGATTAGCAACAAAATGAATATGAAGTTCTAAAAATATTTGAGAGTCTTCAAAATAGAAAATGGAAATATTCACCTTCATTTCCAAAAAGGTTCATGATAGTTTAAAGCTAAAGACTAGGAATATTCACTACACTCTTCATTCTAGTTAGTGTTGCTTCCAAAAGCAAATTATTTTAGGCTACATCTTTTCATTGAAGATATATTTATATATCCTTTTACTTTATAATAATTTTCTAAACATAGTTGTTGCTTGAGCTATCTTAGTAAAAAAGTACAACTTTAAGAAAAACGTGTCGTTCAAAACAACTTTGTTTTGAAAGCAACGCAAAATAGAATGAAGAGAGTAAGGTAGGTACACCTAAAAGTGCCACTTATTGGTACTATGCCTAGTTACTATTATCAAGATGTTCAAATTTTCATATAGTCTTGTTGACAAATGAAAGCACTGTCAACTGCACCAAAAAATGCAGCATTTGGATACAATATGCAAAAGTTATTAGGGTTCAAAGTTTGTTTCTGAAAGCACCATCTACAGTTTGTGTACATGACTGATTTTGGAAATGTACACGGACTGTAGATGGCACTTTAAGGTCAGCTGCGCTTTTGGGTGTACCCACCTTAGTCCTAGTATAATGGGAACCTCAAATAGTCTCAACTATCATTATAAGTGATTATGAAAATTAGTGTAAAACGTCAAGAAAACAGCATGGGAAAACCTGAAGATCCCAAGAGGTTCTTAAGAAATTATTCAACTAAACGAGGTAAAATCTATGTTACACACTGCTAAACCTACTCTCAAGAAAGCAGTATAAACTTGAGACACTGTCATATTTACAGATTTCAGAAGAGGGAGCAATCGAATCCAATACCTGAAAATAAAGATCAATGATGTAATTTGAATTGTCAGTCACATAGGGCTTGTCTCCTTCCATGCGCAGTTTGACCTGAAAAGGAAATGCCTCTTTTCTCAGTATTTAAAATAGGAACCAGAACATATTTGCTCTAGGTGCAAAGGTACAAATAGACATAGATTAAAGCCATAGAATTCACTCAGTTCCAAAAGCTGACAATAGCAAGTGCAGTTTGAAAACTAAAAGATTAAGAAGAAAGATGATTATAGGAACTTTCAAAACATCTTGAAAGTTCAAAATGTAGGGAATAATCTCTTTCCAACATGATTTATTTCAATAGATTTCAATAGATGTGGAGATGGTCACTTTTGGTTACTTGAAAAGTTGAGGGTAAGGAACTACTCTATTTACCTAAGAGAAATCGTGAGCTTACACATGAAAAACAAGGGATGAGAAATCTCAACCTACAAATAATCCAGCGTGGACCAAAAAAACAAAACAAAATACACTCCCATCAGAAACAGGAAGGAGAGAACAAAAATTAGAAGGCAAATCAAATGCACCTCACAGCCAGCAACTTCTGGAAGGTTCTTCAAGCGCTCCGCATTATACTTCCAGCAAAATTGGACAACCTCGACGGGCATGGCCAGCTGACTTCCTCCAAGGCCCTTCACCAACTGCGACATCCATACACCCAAAAGGTCAAAACTATTATGTATACCACTCGGTATATTGTGTCTCTTTGTCTATATGTTTGTCATCTCAAGAGCACATCTCACGATATTTCTTGAATTCCTATGGGGTGAAATCTATTTTGAGAGTCATTTTTATATTATTAGATTTTTTATTGTTTCTCCAAATCAAGATAGATTGTAGAACTTTGGTATTGAAAGGAGAATCAGGTCATAGAACYAACCTTGGTTTCATCAACAATGACTACAAACTTCGCAGAAGCAGCCTCCACCATCTACACAGWGACAAAGCACAATAATCATGAGGATTCTTATTATTGCAAAAGGTATTTCAGCTCCAAAGAGCAGAAATACATGAGTTCATCTGCATTGTGATACTTCAGCACGTGCATCACTGTTGAAACAAGCATTCTAGGTAACAGAATTTACTAGGCTGAATGGTTTAACAGATACAACCCCTAAAGGACCAAGGATTCGTGATTAAAACAACCACTTCCCATTGATTATATTGTGAAAAATATGATTCATGGAGGCCAAATTTTACAGGGATAGAATCAGCGAAGAACAAGTATGAGATGGTAAAAAAAAATTGAAAAAAGGACCTCATATGACCCACTCAAAACTGCTACAAARASAGTATGCCCAGTACACAAGTACAACAAAATGACATGACGAATAATTCACCTTCTCACGAAGTAAAGCACCACCTCGTCCCTTCACAAGGTTGAGATCGGGATCGACTTCATCGGCTCCATCAATCGCTAGATCAATCTGATATCAAGCAATCAGAGAGTCAATAAAGTATTGCATGACTTCAGCATTCATTAGAAAAATGGTAATCAACGCTTAACATTTGTGACGTAAAATTTTAGTAGGACAACTGAGAGTTCCATATACCAAGCACCATTAAGAACGACGGCTATGATTAATAGTTCAGATACTTTCAGAGCAAATTTTTGGTTTTCTTGACTTTGTTTYAATAGTTACCTTMGGATGGTCGTCCAAAACTGAGAGGGGGATGCCCAAGGCTGCAGCTTGCTCTGCCGTTCTCTGTARCATCAGCMTAATATGTGAGMAAACTTCATCCATTCAAACYCAATTCTGTTTCTATTGCAAAACCTCTTGTATAAGGTGCTACCATACAAGACATCCGCAACTGCCTACAGGATTCAATTTCACCTTTGAAGTAGGCACTCCAACAATGTCCTTCAGCTTCCCTTCCTGAAACAGTTTGCTCACGGTCAGATGTTGTATACACGAGCCAAACCTTCTTCACGGATAGTGCCCTTGTGATCATACTATAGAAGGCCCATCTTGCTTGTATAATAAAAATTCTGGACAAGCCTGCTACAATGAGGACAATAATACAAACCTTCAAAAGCTCGCCAATTTTTGCCACTGCAAATGCGGCTGTGGATCCTGTGCCCAATCCCAACACCATGCCACTCTTGACATACTCCACTGCCTGCAACCACCGCAACAATTTAACCTCCAACAATCAATTACATACTGGAACTGCGACTTTACATCCATCCATCTTGTTCGTTTATTTGTTAGGTCTTGCAAGGGCCGTTCGGACAAGAAATACTCGGTCCAGTTAGGTTAACTAAGTTGAATTCAAGTTAGAAGTTAATTGTTTGAAGCTCTGACTCTTATTTGTATTCATTTTAATTCTAAGAATAAGCAACGCATTACTACAATAGTACAATCTATTCCATAATGCACAGGAGCACTTTTGACAATTTCTGGACCAATGCCCATCACAGGCCAAATTGGTAGCTTACATTGAGAAAAAATAAGGTCAAATAGAAGGCAAACACTACATGACTGTTTCCTACAAAAAATTCCTGCACAAACACGCTCTACTGTACCTGATGCTTTGTTTAATCAGGCTAAAATATAACTTAGAAATGATTCACTCAAAACAACAAGAGTGGGAAAAGCGTATTACGGCACCTTCTCAGCAGCGATCTTCTTGAGTTCGTCCTGGGAAAGAGTCGTGGTAGCTGCATGCAATACACGCCCGCCACAACTCTATAAATTCCTTCTAACTACGTAAGAAATTGCAACAACTGAAAAGGAAGTGATAATAGTAGAAGGAGGAGAGAGAAGATAGTATGCATCTCAACACGAGAATTCAGTAGATTTAACGAAGGAATACCAACCTACACTACGAGCCACAACATGTTCTAGAAATTCAAAATACATATACGGTATGAAGGCCACGATTTAAACCTCTACTACACAACCTGATTTCTAGACATAAATTTCACTACCATGGCAATTGAGTCCTATTCTTTCTAACCGAGACAGGATCAGCGCCACAATGCTGAGCGCATGTAACCATGTAAACACCCGGTCTTTCGAAGGCGCAAAATCTAAACTAGCAACAGCCTATAAATAAATTAGTAAAAAAAAAAATCTAAACAAATGAATGATTTTAGATATATGAGAGGAATTATTGTAATTTTTATATTTGATATGGCTGTATTTGATGAGATAATGTAAAAGCAATACTCTCAAACTTATTTTTGAAAGTAAAGGAAATTTGTTGATACCTAGCCGTTATCACATTTTTCATATGACAAACAATGACAATGACAATGAGCCAAAAAGAGGCAATACCTATGCTACGTCAAAAAACTCAAAGACCAACGTTCGCAAAAAAACGCATACAATCTAATACGAGCAATCTTGGTTGTTCTGAAACAGATATGAATACAAGATACAAGATACACTTACAAAACACAAATACAAGTACAAAGTGCAAGAACAAAAATACAGATGTGAGTATAAATTGCAAATCCCATATCAATTGCAAAGAAGATTGTTTTTTGGAAAATACAAGTAAGGGGGGTTGAGATTCTTTACTCAATTCAATTTATTAGAGTTTTTTTTAGGCTAAAAACTTTTTGCCACTTTTGAGCCCATTGTTGATCTAAAAAGAACAACAGTCTCTCTCAATGGGCTCAAAAGAGGCAATAACTACCTCTTCAAAAAGAATCTCAAAGATAATTGGCGATGGATTTTGAAGTTATCAAACTTGTAAAGTTGCTAATCTTTTTATTTTTCATAYTCAAGGAAAAAATAAAYATGACAAATGATTTGTGAAAACAAAAATGATATTCAAGAGGGAGGGATAACTTTTGCTTAATGGATAACATTTAGATGATGACAACTTTCTAAATTTTTCTTTAGGTTACTTGTGAGAATTAATGAGTGCATTTAATATTTAAAAGAAAACTTGAAAACAAATTTTTTTATTGAAGTATAATGTATAGTGATATTTAAATGTAAAGTTTGATGTTCAAATTATAGGCTCTAATCTCATACACTTGCCTACAAGTCCCTAACTTGCCAACAATAATAAAA
>VACF01002667.1:0-240415 GCA_006891605.1 Pleurozium schreberi | reverse complement strand
TTCTATTTAGGTTTGTGTACATGTATTGCATGATTTCTTTACTTTATAATGATTTGCAAAACGTCACTTTGGACTAAGTCTATTCCATGGAGTCTCTGTGCTTCTAATATTGTTTTAGCTTAGAAGGTGAATCTAGAATCTCATGAATGACTAGGTTCTTCATGAATATAGAAATGTGAGAGGACTTGGTTTGTTTGCCTCAAAGGACATGATACACGGTTTTGTTAGATTGTGTTTTTTAAATGGTGCAAAACATAGCATGGAACAAAATGAAGTGTTGTGGGACTTCATCTTTATTCTACAAGGATAAAGGATAATCCTAAAGGTGCCATTGTCGTGCACATAGGTGGCTACAAAGCCAAAATGTAGTTGAATTCAATAATTCAAGTCAAGATTCTAATGTAGAATGTATGACAATAATTAGGTTTGTCAAGTCAAAAATTTGGAGTCACTCAAGGATACTTGTAATGATTAAGATTACATAAAGAATTTCATTAGAGGAGATTTGAGGGCATTGGGAGATTGTTTTAGGCTCGTTCCCAATGTAGTGAACTAACCACTGATAGCTAGAATAATAAATTAATATTATTTTTTAAATTCAATTTTTTTTAAATTATTCAAAAATTATTTAAATTACTTGAAAATTTAAAAAACAATTCATTAATACTATTATTTGACATGACAATCTCTACACCATGTCAGATTGCTTATAAGGTAGAGTTCCCAAAGTTCTCACAAATTGGGAACTTGTTGTCTTCCAAAAGCCTMAAAAATCTTCTAATGTATTCAAAGTTCTTTAGAAAACAAGTTTCTTGTCTCTATGTGCTAAAATCAATGCTACATTAAATAAGCAAGAATCGCAAATCCCAATCCAAACTCCAATTCACACTCCAATCCAAGCTTCAATGGCATCTCCAACAACACCTTTGGTTGAAGCTCCAAGGACTCCTTTTGTTGATGCTTCAAGCCTTCAACCATACCTCCAATCCAAACTCCTATAGCTAAGGTAGAACCACCTATAACCAACCAAATAAGGAATTTGGACGAATATGAAGCAGTGGAATGCAAAGTAAATATTTTTAGAGGTGTGCTGATAAAAATGATGAGGATTGCATAAACTTTGGTAGTTTTATCGCATGAATTGAAATTACTATGAATTTTGAAAGGCAGAAAGTACTCTGGACCCTTAGACTCTTCTAATTCCGATCATTCAAAAAACTACTTTTCCACTCATTGCTTCCTAATTTTTTTTGCACTACTTTGAAACATGTATCATGAACTTTTAGTCCCAACTTTGAAAAGATGAAAAAAACCCATTCTAACCTTGGTTGGAAATAAGTGGTCAAAACTCAATGCAAGCTGCTGGCAAAACCGTAGTTTCGGCCAGTTGAGTAACCTCACCTGAATGCAGGACGAAAGCTGCGGTTCAGTTTTCACAAAAAGCTCCCGGGCAGCCTCCAATTGGTTTGCCCTCCCGAGAATGTGAAGCATTGTTGCAAGCAGGCGAGGATTGGGAGTATACCAATTCTGAAGGTTAAGCCACTCATAAAGCTCCAGTGCCCGTTGCCAATTTTGATCACCAACGTTCCGCATCACAACAGCCAATTCACCGTTATTCATCTGCTCAGGCCAGGCATCGAGCACATCGGTAATTGGCCTTGGCACCTCCAACAAGCAAATTGCGTTCGACAATCTCCTTGCCCTATTCTTAACGTCCGTTACTTTCCTAAGAGCCAATTTCGAAATACTCTGAAGCCTGCGAGCCTGTCCCTYCTGTCGCTGGCGAAATGCCTCTCTCTGCTGAACCATTTCTTCCCTCTGAGAAGGCGAAGTCTCTCCATTCGTGACCACAGATTTTTCCGCCTCTACCAGTCCCGCGTCCGAGCGGCTCAATTCCTCCCAGTCGGGCAGTCGAGGGCGACCTGCACTCTCCGACTGCCTCACAATTTTCTGCTGAAGAAGCTCGTCGCTCTTGTGCGGCCACCTCACCTCTGGCTTGGCTCGAGTATACTCAAACTCAGGCTTCTGCTTCTTCCCTCCACTTCGAATCACTCGAACACGCACACAGGGACGCTGAGCAAGGCTGAATGCGGGACGGAAATTCGGTGTGCGGAAAGAGTACAAACGCAGGCGTGAGCGAGGTGTACAAGCTGCAAGTGCCGTGGAATTGAGATTGGAGTGGGACAGATAAGCCATGGAGGATGATCACAAAGCGGACATGAAACAAGAAAAAACAAGACCTGAATGCGTGCATTGATTCCTTATCTCGAACCTTACTCACAAATTCATTGAAACAAACTATGGAAAATAACAATTGGCTATGGCGATCACAATCCTTTTCTAGACCCGGCTCTCGTCAATTCTCCTCAGCTCAGAAGTCTCTCATCAACTAAACAGAATCTGAATGCGAGCTTAAAACCCTAATCTCGAACCTCCTCCTCCCACATTCACATTTTTTTTTAAATTTCTCTTGAAAGTGAAGTTACGTGAAAGCTGATGCAATCAGAAATTGATGGATCATGTTTCCCGATTTCGGCAGCGACGCTGAAGCTTCAGGGTCACATGGCCATCGACTTGATCTTCACCGCTGCAGGCATCTTCGTGTCTATTGAACCCCTCTACGAGTACCATCTCTGTCGTGCTTTCGTCAGATTACAATCCGACGGAGGAACTTCAGCCATCAGCTCTCCTCTGGTGAATGGAAGAGGCTCTAGGAATGCGCCACGTCAACTATAGATATTCTTACATTCCTACCTCAAGGATTATATTAATAAAAAAAAATTATATCTGAATTTATCAATGAATTCGAGGTAGGAGGTCCATAAAGCGCCCATCTAAAGGCTGAAGCTGAATTTTGGCAAGGTGAAACTGTTTGAAATAATTTTCATTAAATTTTCCTTGAAAGACAAGTGGAATTGGCATCTAACCCAAGTCCTTTCATATTTTCCGGAGCTTTGTGGAATTAGTTATCAATATTTGAAGTTGCAAGAAAAGTTCATTTCAATGGGCTCTAAAACCAACCACCTCCTCAAATGTAGATTGCTTGTACATTGGAGATTACAAAATGTACCTCCAGAGCGTGATTGGTTTTAGAACCTGCTCCATTTTAGGATCTCCTACCTAATTAACGATTCGTATCTGTGTGCAGGAACTCAAAACAAATGTACAACTATTTTTTCTAGCTACAAGGAAATCTTTGAACACCTCAAAGATACAAGAGTTTCAAGGTGAAGGCACCCATAACAATAAGCACTTCTGACATGATGTGGAGTAGTGAAAGGGAGAGCAATCTTTTTAGAGGTGCAAAGATCAAAATGACATGGATTTGCAAAAAAATTGGTAATTTTATCCCTTGAACTAAAATTATTATGAATTTTGAAAGGCAAAACTTGGTTTCTACTATGTCCAATGTAAGTTATAGGCTATTTTGAATCCGCTCATTTAAGAGACTACTTCTTGTTCACTTTGGCACTCCAAACCAAAGACATGTGTCATGACAAGAATGGAGGAATTGATGGTCAGAAACCAAGAACTGATGGTTGGAAATTTGTCATAACTTTCTCATTACTAATCCAAATAGAATGCATCAAAGCTTCGCATGTACACAAAAATATAATAGTTTAGGATTTTTCTTTTTTTTTTTTTTTTTTTTTACAATTATTTTAACTTTTTGTGATTTTTTTTGTGGTGCCCGTTGACCTCCATTTTTGGCTTATTGTGCCATAACTTTTGCTCCCAAGAAGGGATTGAAATAAAAATTATATTTACAGAAAGCTTGTATGATTTCCTAGCTTTACAAAAAGTTTCTAAAAATGACAATGAATACTGAGACTGTATAAGCCTACCTTGAGTTGCATTTTGGCCCCCGTAGAGCCAAATGAATCGGACTTTAGGGGTTAAGTAAACTTAACTTTTTCTCGTTTTTCTTTTTTCTTTTTTTGTTGAAACGAATGAAACATAATTAACTTAACTCAAGTGACCGCTAAGTTTTTTTGATTTTCTTTTGACACAAATGAAAGGGAATTCATTGCAAGAAAAAAGGGCCAACCCGCCAGCCTGCAGTGACCACTGAATTCGCTTCCCCCATCCGTCTCGTACCATTTACTAACCCACATTAATTTAAGTTAAGCTTTCCCTTCGCTTCCGTTCCCTTCCAGCAAGGTTGACATGTTTGTTGACATTGTGCTCCCGCTCATGAAGTCTGGACAGAACTGAAGAAAGTCCTTCACACAGACCTCGACAACTGAAGGCTGATCGTGTTGAAGGGAAGTCCAATCCTCCTGTCAGAGATTGGTGGGACATCTAAGAGGAGGGAGTTTCATAAAGCGCTCAGGCTCTAAAAGCGTGCTCCAATACAGAGTGGCAGAGGTATATACACGTAAGTTATTGGAGATTTTGAGTATAAGGTAGACTGCTCTCAAAGCGACCATTCAAGAGCTGATTTGCGTTTTCGGGGAAGCAAAACTCCTTGAAACGATTTTCAGTAAATTTTTACAGGAAGAAAAAAGAAAAAGGAATTGGCATCTAAGGTAGGAGGCTCATAAAACGACCATCTAAGCAAAAACACAGCTATGTGAACAAGTTAGTCCATCATAACATTTTGAAATTTTTATGGCAGCTAGAGAAATGAGCAAGGCTTGATTGGCAATTTTAATTGGAATTTTTTGACCCCATATGAATTAGATATGATTTATAGGAGTGCAAGGCCAATAGGTAGCTATATATGTTCATAGCGTGGGGCACTAATGAACTACATGATGTCTGTGAATAGCATTGGTGAGGCTCAAAAAGTGATGAAAATTGTGCTCGTAAAGTTCATCTCAGTTTTGAAAGCTTTCGACTGTAATTCAGTTTCATTGTAAAAAGCAATTCATTTTCCTCCCTTTAGAATATGTTTATTTTAATCTAAATCAATTACGAGCATCATACATAGTTAAAGTACTCATAAAAATAGTAATACTAAACTCATACGCACCCTATTATTGCACACACAGCACGTCATAGTCTCCACACAAAAAAACTATTTCATTTCAGTTTAACAATACTCTGTTTTAGACGATTTTGTAGGGTCGCTTGTAAAATGCCCGGTCGGAGTTCGAGCTTGCTACCTTAACCCAAGTCGTTTCATATTTTTCGAACTTTCGAGGAATTAGTTACAAATTTTTGAAGTCGTAATGAAATGAAACAATGCTTGTACATTGAAGAAAGCAAAATATACCTTTGTATCATGATCGCTTTTAGAGCATGGGTGCTTTAAGAGCAGACTACCTATTTGGATGTATTGTCAATGTTGAAAACAACCAACTTTTAACCCCTAAATGTCCGAGGCCTATTTTTAGCTTTGATAAATTGTATCAATTTTTTTGAATTGTAACTATACAAATTTAAAGTAGATATGTTAGAGATTACATTGGAAAAGAAAACACAACAACATCACTTATGAGTTGAAAGATTATAATCTTTAACTTCTAAAGATCCGTAAACCGGTTTTTGGCAAAATATAAATTTTAGCAAGCTCACTACGGATCGAATTTCTACTTTTTTTCTATGAAAATTTCACACAACATGTGCCCAAGGAGTAGCTTTATTTAAGGCCCAACAATTTTCAAAACTTTTGAAGTCCTACAAGGTTGAAAAGTTATTGCATGATATGTAATTTTCAACATTTGGCGGGCAACTTCGGCAGCTCAAAATTTTTCTTGAAAAAACACTTTTTTAAGAAATAAAAATCCAAAATTGGTTCTTTAGATTTATATATACATGGAAAGCTTCAAATCATTCCATTTTGATTAATGAGATGAAAGTTATGAGGAGTTTAAGTTTGTGCCTCCTTCTCCTCAAAGTTGAGTCAAAGTATTTTGATCCTGTTGGGCTAAATTAATTCAAAATCCGAGATCCAAAATTTCTAATCTTGTAATCTCACAATCGATGCAATCAAATGACCTAAATTGTTTCCACAAATTATTGTATTAGTCTAGTACAATTTTTTACAGCTGAAAAATGTATTCAAACATCAAATACTCTCAATGCACTAGTATGTGATGGTTTTGGACACTTTTTGTGACAAATAGTCAAATAGTTTTAGGATTTAAAGTAAAGACTCCCCAATGCACTCGTGACCCCCAAAGCGTCATCTTCACTAGAAGTACATCTAATTAATCAATATCTCTCCCCCAAAATAACAATTTTAGAGCCTCTACCAAATTTTTTTGACCCTTTCTAATTTTTGCATAGAATGTCCAAACAAAACAGTTTTGGAGGCATTGAAATCCTCTTTCAGTGGCCAACAAGAAAATATAAAACTCTGACTAATGTAATTATAACACAGTATCTATGATCTGACAGAAAACGTGGGGGAGTCCCTGGCTACCTTCAGGATTACTCCCAATTTACAAACCGCTGCAAAATACTGTTTGTTCCGTCTCGCAATTAACTCTTGGGACTGACTCTGGAGAACATTTTGACGGAGTTCTTGACTTGCTTACCCGAAAAGTGGCTCTGCAGTAGCTAAAACTGAAGAGAGAGAGAGAGAGAGATTCAGATTTTCATGCTACTGGGAGCATGCACAGTATGTATTAAGGGAAGTCCAAACTAATAAAAACAATGAGCCATGAACAAGCTTAGTTGACAAAATCGAAGCATCGAGATGTTCGCCCAGTCTATTCGCAAGTTGCGGGTGGTTTTGATTTGAGACAGATTTGAGGGAAGCCCACGTCTGTGGTTGTAATTGTTGTTGGTGATCTACAGAATCACCGCAAGTGCTGTCGGTGTTTCCGAGCCGTCTTCGAAAATTGCACACGACACGCTCCTGGGAGTTTTTAGGGTTGGTGAATGAGTCGGGGAAGGTTCCCAATCACTCGCTGTGGAAGAAAGCCAAACTCGGGAAAAACGTGGTGGTCGGGCTCTTTGATTCTGGTAAARGATTTCAGTTTTCAATTCGGTGTTTTTAATATGATTGTTGCATGACCTGAATGAAAGACGATCCGCCGATGCAGTAGTCATGCTCTGTTATGCTTGAACCCATCAGTAGCCTGGCTTGAAAGATTCGCAAGTCCCTTGAGAGATTTTTTTTGGATGCTCATTTTGGACTAGAATCCCAGTTTTCTTGGACCACTGCCGGTGTTTTACATTCAAATCATACTGCGGCAGGCATTTGGCCCGAATCAGCCAGTTTCAATGACGATGGCATGGGTCCGATCCCAGCCAAATGGAAAGGGRAGTGCGTCACTGCCCAAAGGTTCGGTCCTGAGAATTGCAACAGGTATGGAAGTCGATCTTTATCAACATTGTGTTAGAGCTAGCGCTTGCACTTCTTTATGAACAGATTTCGTTGCCCATGAGGATCAAGTTCTGGATCACGCATTGCATTGCTTGTTGCCAGAAAGTTGATCGGAGCAAAGTATTACCTCAAAGGTTTCGAAGCACACGTCGGTCCCGTGAATTCCACCGCCGACTTCAGATCTCCTCGTGATATTGACGGACATGGCACCCACACAGCTTCCACTTCGGCCGGGAATTTCGTTGAAGGTAAAAGAGATCAAGAGCTCATTCGCTCTGCAAATAGCCGTGAGAGTAGATTAGGGTTTAAACTGGGTTTATCCCCCAAAGGACCAGGATTTCAATTCATGCTTTAAAACGATCATAGTGAACAAACAATACTTCAGACGGGGCTCAATCTACAGAATCAATGAAGAACAGGGCATGTACTGGTCGAAAAATGAAAAAAAATTGAACAAAGGAAAGTCCCCGTGAAGCCTAATTTGCGCTTCTTGTTTGTCCTACTTGTAGATTTACGGGGAGGCTTTCTATCGTTAAATTTTTGTTTGTTTTTGGACCAACGGATACAGTGTTCCGCACGAATTCTGTTGATCAAAAGAATCTATCCCGTCTGAATTTCTTATTTCTCAAAATATGATCAATCGAATTGATCCCTTTCGATCCCTTGCAGCGAATTCTTTTTAGGGTTTAGGGTTTAAGTATTTATCCCAGTCCGAATTATCCGATTACTCGAATTGATCGCTTTCGAATCGTGATTCCTTCAGGTTAGGGGTCAATTGATAAACTCCTTCTGAGTGATCGATTTCCTACAAAAAGAGCAATCGAATTGATCGCTTTCAAATCGTGAATCTTTTTCTCTTCTTTTAGGGTTTAGGGGTTAAGTCTTTATCCCTGTCTGAATTGTCGATCATACATAATATGATCAATTGACTTGATCTATTTCAAATGGTGATTCCTTCCCTTTTTCCTTTTAGGGTTTAGGGGTTCAGTATTGATCCCGTCCGAATGATCGATTTCTCACAATATTAATAATCGAATTGATCTGATTCAAGTAGTGATCCCTCTAAAGTTTAAGTTTCAGTATTCAATCCAATMCGAATTATCGATTCCTCACAACATCATGAATCGAATTGATCACTTTCAAACCGTGAATGTTTAGGGTTCAAGGTTTCAAGGTTTAGAGTTTGCGGGAAAAGTCTTCCTGCYAGTATTCACCAAACATGGCATTGCAGGAGCGAATACATTGGGTCAAGCAAGAGGAACAGCGAGCGGAGGAGCTCCCCACGCGCACATTGCAGCCTACAAAGTCTGCTGGTCTGGCGGCGGTTGCGATGACTCGGACATCCTGGCGGCAATGGACGAGGCTGTCTTCGATGGCGTGGACGTGTTCTCCGCTTCTCTGGGCAGCGACCCCCCACTTTACCCTTTCTTCTCCGACTCCATCGCCATCGCTTCCTTCCACGCTGTCAGCAAAGGCATTGTCAGCGTCTGCTCYGCTGGAAACGCTGGCCCAACGCCAGGCTCTGTGTCAAATGTGGCGCCATGGATTGTCACCGTGGGGGCCAGCAGCATCGACCGCGACTTCCCTTCCGAGGCTCTCACGCAGGATGGTCAAGTGTTCAATGTAAGCTCGTACTTATCCTGAGCCTGTGCAGTGCAATTTCATTTTCAGTAGAAATTGTGCAAAGTGAAGATGACCCTAAAACCCTAAAACCCTAAACTCTAAACCCCTTAACCCCTTAAAACCCCTTAAAACTTGAAAAACTTGAAAAACCTGAAAAAAACTTGAAACCTTTGATCCGCTGAATGTAACCTCATGCCTGGTTGAAATGTAAAGTCCCCATTCACCATACAGTAAGGGAGAGTTTCCATTCACCATGCAAAAGAAATTTTGAACCTTTTCCTACAAAGATCTAGAAAGTTTCTCCATTATAAACTTTAATTGCAGATTTAATTTGTGTCAAGGCAAAAATCAATTGCTAAAAATTAAATGTCAATAAATCAAGTATTTTTACTTTTAGCTTAAATCAAGCTCACATATATGGTCAATGGAGCCTCTGCCTTACCTATCCTCATCCTGTGCAGCACAATTTCGTTTTCAGTAGAAATTGTGCGAAGTGTCAGGTGGCTTTTGATCCGCTGATTCTACTTTCCAAGAAATATTTGGACATGTGCTGCATACTTATTCTTTGGAGATCTGAATTCTTCGAGCCTCTTTACAGGATTCGGCCATGCAAGATCTCCTCTCTGTAGAGTATAGCTTAAACTTTCGTCTATTTCATCGGTGTCCAAAGAGTTCGTTGTGCATGAAGCGTAAATTCTTTTCAAGGTTTAACTACCAGTGGATATACCCTTATTGTTGAAGGTGTTCAAGGTAGAATCACGGGATATATCACAGGAAAATAGCTCACACTGGGGAGAGTGAGACAGGGAAATTCATACAAATCCGTGTGATACATGATAACATGATAATACATATGAATCATGTCTGTGTGAAGACATGTAAATTCTCATGGTCTCATTCTTCCCGTGGTCCCAAGGAAATGTTGGAACCTGTGAGGTCAAAGGGGATTGTGGAGTTTAACACCGGGGAAGTGAAATAACCTTCCTATGATTGAAGGGAGACGAAACTGTACATTTGTGCGATYTTGAAGAATTTGGTGTCTGCTTYGACTGTGTGAATTTTCCGAGGATCCAAGACTTGGGTCTGATGTTTGGGTGTCCATATGTGCATTTTCAGGGGCAAAGCTCAACTGATCAGAAGCTTCCTGATAAGTATTTTCCACTCGTCTCAGGAGCTGATGTTGGAATACCCGGATCCATTGCGAGGTACCATTCAATCGTCGCCCACCCAACCATTTGCCTTCCCACAACTTCAGGTGTCTCCAGAGTCCTCAGTTTTCAGAAAATGGGAATCAAGTCAAGCTCAATGTAGAGAGTACATAACAGGGTTTTCAAAAAAATAGATTGTTTTGGAAGCTTTTTGACAGATTGGACTGTTGTCGGAACTACCGTGATATATACGAAAGCCTCTTYATGCCACATAGCTAGGCTTTTGTACGGTCATTGTGACCATCGGGAGACCTCTCTTTGAGTCATATAAAGAGAAGATTCGCTTTCTGGTGTTGTCTAAGTTTCCTAATTCTGCCTAATTTTACTGAGAGTGCTGTAAGTTGAGATTCTTGTTAAGGGTGACAGAMGTTTCTGCATAGGGTTTATATATGACCCGGGGGCCATGTGGCAGTGCGCTGTGCCTAAACAATAGCTTGGATCCGAGCAAGGTGGCGGGAAAGATTGTGACGTGCGTCCGAGGAGTGAACGGGCGAGTAGAGAAGGGTGGCATTGTGAAAGAAGCAGGAGGAGCGGGTATGATTTTGGCTAACAATGCTGCAAGTGGGGATGAGCTTCTAGCCGATCCGCATCTCCTGCCAGCCTCTATGGTCACCTACACTGATGGCCTGAAGCTACTCACATACATTAACAATTCCAGGTCAGTTGCAATGGCATCCCTTCGGAGTCACACCATGCATGACCAATTTTTGCTGTGAAAGCTCGAAAACAACGGCTGGAAGGGCTTTCCTCCAGACCTACGAATTCTGAAACCCTAAACGACCCAAGGATTCATGGTTTGAAAATGACGGGTTTGAATACGCATACTGTTCAAAATCAGTAATTCAGATTGGACCAAATTTTATATCAGTGAAAAATGTTGCTTGTGTTGGTCAAATTTCCTAAAGAAAACATGAATCCCGGTTCTGGCGTCTATCTTAGTCCATGAAGGGTTCAATGGCTCTCCTCGAGAGAAGTTTCGAAAAAGGTTGACGTGAGTAATGCAGGTCACCAATGGCAAAGATTACCCCAGCTTACACCAAAGTGGSAATAAAACCTGCGCCAAAAATGGCAGCCTTTTCGTCTCAAGGTCCCAACACACTCAATCCTGATATCCTTAAGGTATGATTTCTCAATATCTGGAGTCTAATTGCTGATATCAGTCTTGTTGAATGGGTTTCTGGAAGAGTGTTCTGGAAATGACTATTGTTGTGGTCAATTTTTGAGTGTYACTCTCTGGTTGGTTACTTGGTCTCCACACCTTGTTAGAAAGCCAAAGTGGTCCATCTTATGCAAATGAAGAGGCCCACAATCAGTACGGATTGAATTTACCCCCAACAGCAACGCTTGTAGCAACGTTCGAACGTTGCTAATAACACTAAAGAGTGATTTCAATGTTGACATTCAACATTGCTACTGAACGTTGTTGAACTCGTTTGTTTAAAAACGTTGCTAAAGCATGTTCCAAAACATTACACGTAGCTAGAAGCGATGCTAAACCTTCCAAATTCTGATAGTGAGTGTCTGTAATACTTGGGGTGTGCAGCCAGACGTGACGGCGCCAGGGTTGAACATTCTAGCTGCTTGGACAGGAGCTGAGTCTCCCACAGGCCTGGCTTTTGATACTCGGCGTGTCCGCTACAACATCATCTCCGGAACGTCCATGTCTTGTCCCCACACATCTGGCGTCGCTGCGCTTCTCAAAGCGGCACATTCCAAGTGGAGCCCTGCTGCCATCAAGTCCGCCCTCGTCACCACAGGTAGAGCTTTTCCTTCTTCACGCTTCCATAACGCCGCCTGTCTCTTTCATTGGCACATGGCACAATGCAGCCAGAAAGAGGAAGGGTGTTTGAGTGAGCCGTAGATTTTCAAGAATTGATGGTCTCGATCTAGTTTGRTCTAGTTTGGAGGAGAGGAGAGGGTTATGTCCGATAACTGACTCTTTCCTATTGACCCCTTGTACAGTTGTCTATTACATGTAACCTCTGCAATGGCACACTCCTTTTATACTGGTATCCTGAGTCTCTCACGTTGCGAACAAATCTGATTGGATAACTTCTCTATGTCAAGCTATTAACACATCATAACTTTGGCAGTGCAATTAGAGAGGATTGAGTGTTCTAATCCATATGATTAAAGCACATTTACGTCCCATTATTATTCGTCATCAGAGTGACAAAAATCCGAACGGTAACCCTGCAGTAGATGAGGCCACCTTTTCGTCTAGTTTACAAATGAAGGATTTCAAATGTTTGAAAACTGTAGCAAATCTTCAAAAAACGACGTTTTCGGTAACCCTGTTGTTCACTTACAAAGGGCGCTGTTTCTTTTCATGAGTGCAGCTACACAAGAAGATAATCAAGGGAATTCGATCAAAAACGGTTCTTTGCAGACTGCAACACCGTTCAGCTATGGGGGAGGCCAGATTGACCCGAATGCGGCGTTTGCCCCGGGATTGATTTAYAACGCCAGCTCACTTGACTACACACTTTTCCTGTGTGCGCTTGGGTACAATGGAACATTCCTGCAAGTCTTTACCATTGAGCCGTTTACATGCCCAACTAAAGTACCCTCTGTCGCGGACCTGAATTACCCATCAGTTGCCATCAGTGACTTGTCGGTGAGGAGAACAATTGTGAGAACAGTCACAAATGTAGGCCCTGCAAAGAGAACCTACAATTTGACAGTACAGGAGCCAGAAGGTGTGCGAGTGGATTTTGACACAAACCAGCTTGTGTTTCGTCACAAGTACCAAAAGAAGACGTTTAAGATCACATTTTCACCGAGAAAGGCGACTGCAGGATATTCGTTTGGTTCTTTTACATGGAGCGATGGCGAGCATCGTGTCCGGAGCCCTCTCGCCATTCAAACCGTTTTGTAGAAAGCAAAAAAATTCAGGTACAGTAGTGGCCTTGCATTCAAAATTTTATTGAAAGATTGAAGAAAATAAAACAGCCAAATTTGTCAGATGGTGCGTTTTTCCCCTCCCCTCTTGACCTGCTGCATTGTTTTCTTAAGCTGGCCTTAAGGAAAACCATAGAGTTCAGTTGCGGGCCTATTTTGTGCTACTACTAACTATGTATCTCTAATGCACAGTTTGAAATGTGCATTACTAGTACATAGTGAGTAATATATAGTGGCTCAAATAGCCTTAATTGAAAAGTGGCACAAATAAGCTGGTTCACTGTACTAGTGGGAAAAAATAGGGAGATTGGGATTTTGCATTGTTTGATTGGTGTTGTCATAGTTTTTTTTCGTGGTGTCAAAAGTCATTGTGTTGTCTCACATGAGAAAACTGTGGGAAATTGTACTGGAGACTGGACGATGTCGTGGTGTGTTCTCAAAAGTAAGTTATACACAGATTCCGTGTGGTCCTGATGACCTGTAGCCACCCATGTGAGGAATTTTGCAATCTACGGTTTATTCTTTTTAGAATGTCAGCCTGCAGGAAGTTTGAAGGTTTTGTACCTCTGGTAGGTATATGCACCTAAATTGGACAACGTACMTAAAAAGTGAACCTTATCTAGTAAAAGTAGACTTTCTTGTAGACTAGCAGACAAAGAGCTTTTCGTCCTTTAGGTTATTCACTTCTGGCATATTAAAAGATTTTCGGGCCACTTTAGATTGCACCGGTAAAAGCAAGGGGCTTTTAATTTGAAGAAATTCATGTGCAATGAGGGATGAGCCTTAAATAACAAACTTCAAATAATCCATTGCATTTCTAATATCTTATGACTCATTTGAAGTCTTGGGTGTTCAACCTACTTCAATACGGTAAGGTAGTTTCTCCTAAAATTTTCCAAATAAGTAATCTATTTTTATGATGTCTAATTTATGATATTGTTGAGAGTTAAAGAGGATTCTAGATCCTCATAGCATGTATGGACACTATTGTACATGAATAAACTAGGATTTTTTTTTGGTGTTGAAATTATTATAGTTGTAAATCAAATTGACCCTAGATTCTCATGAATAGAGGTTGTACATTTTAGACCAGTATTTGTAAAGTATTTGTAAAGGTGAACTTTGCAAACAAGTTGTAATTAGGTGAAATTACCTTAACTTGAAACCTTGGTATCATGGATAGATTTTTAGCAACACGTATTCTCTCTAATTCTTGTTTACTTGGACTGTGTAAAGTTGACATTGAACAAATCAAGGAAACACAATAAAACATGATCTTTGCACAAGTCAAGGTGTAGGATTCTGACTTGTGATATGAAGCTGCTTGTTTCCACTTGTGCAATTTCATTGCCCTGAATTAGAATCATAAACATATCTATGGTTGATTCACACCAGATACACAGCCTGATTACGGGATTCTAAGTAMCTTAGTTTGAAAGTTTCAAGGTTTATTTGAGTGTAGTTTGTGCATGGTTTAATAATCATTTGGTTATTTTACTTCCAAAGCTCCGTAAGTTCAGTTCTCTGACTGCTGTTGGTTTTATATTTCCCTTGCATTGAAATCACTACACTAAAAATAATTTACTTACTGGAAGAAGCTCTCAACACTTCAAGGCCACCAATGTCTGAGGGAGGAACAAGCACAAATTAAGTTAAGTAAAGCTTTGTTTTTCAAGCAGATCTAGAAGAAATCATCCGGTATCCCAACATCTCAGGCGACCATTAATTGGAGGGTTTAGATTAGTCATTATCAGTCAATGAGGATCACCCGGGCTCACAATCAGCCAATGAATCAAATTTTCCCCTGAATAATTGAGATTAATTTCTAATATAAATACATCCATTGAATCTCGCCGGATATTGGATTTGTGTCGGTCTCATTTGCTGGGTTTGTAACTTTGTTTGTATGATGTAAAGGTGATTGAGTTACTCATAAAGTAACTTTGGGACCCAAAGTAGGTTGGAGTTTGAGAAAAATGTAAGGTGAAACTCCTAGAAGCACCCAAATTGGGGTTTGATGGAATTTGGTGTTGTGTATCTATTGTACTATTCTTAGTTAAACCTTTCTCTCACACCTTTTCTACAAACTAAGGAGTGAAAACTTTACAATTAACTCTAATAAACTAACTCACTATTGTATCAAAACAGAATGTATCTAATTTTTCTTAAAAACCACCAATCCTCTTCTCCTCTCAAGATTCAACAGAGCCTCTCTATAATTGGCCCCGGGGTAAACTGGCCCCTTCACTCCGCCACTCCAAGTCATCCCAAGATTGCAAGTAAAATAGAAAGCCCTCTATTTGGGGCTTGATTGATTTACCTTGTACACCCCTCATAGCTAATTTGAGACCTTCCATTGCTAATAGGAATTAGAAATTTGCAAATTCTATAATGCATGAAAAATAAAAAATTCAGGGTTTTCCCGAGTGGCTGTGTGAAGGGCTCAATTCACCCCCGGCCTCTAAATTGGCCCTCTATAAGCCAATAATCCTCTGTAAACCAATGTATCAGACCGGTCCCGGACGTATTGGGTTAGAGAGGTTCTACCGTTTACAACGTACGCTTCCTTCAATCAATCCCCAACTGACTGAAGCTGCGGAATTTTTCCCAAAAGTGGTACTGCTGCTGCCTTTCCTCCGTTCGTCGGTTTCCAAAGCAGCTTTGCTTTAAAATTTCCACCAAAAGATGCTCCGTCCAAAAGTTACAAAACATTCCTCATGCTCATCCACAGGCCGACCCGGCCGAACATTCTTTTCGTTGGRAGCACCCTCTTTGGCCGATGCTGGAGTCTCATCAATTGCTCTCMTGTGGCCCATTTCTTCTTCCTAAATTATATGAAATAAATTATATTAAATATTAAATGAAATGAAGAGTAGGCAGCAATCATGGCCCCAAACTTTTGGTCGAATCTCATCACGTTCATTACTCACATCAGGAAAGGACCCCCATTGAAACAATACTGTTTTAATGGGTTCACACCGGGGCTTTTTTTTTCATTTTTTTCGAAGTGCCACTGTGGCGACATTAAATGTTACAGTGGTGCTCCAAATTACAACATTCATCCACATATTGGATGTGTACTATGGTTTTCATCCACAATCTGGCAATTTCATCTAAGATTTTTTTTAAATTCGAAGTTGTTTGGCGATTTAATCTAAGTTTTTTGACATTTTTTTTGGCAGTTTTTAGCCAAACTATTTTTTCGAGTGCAGTCTGGCACTAAAAAGCCAAAAAAAAAAGCCCCGGTTCTCACTGTTCCTACTGAAACTACATTTGCTGCAGTACTGATGTTGTACTACAACAGTACACTTTCAAAGTTGGACTGTAAACCCATTAAAACAGTTAGCATCAGTACTAATACAATGGGGGTGTTTGTTCCTGACGTAACCCTTAGGAAGGACGTCGCAGACGTCGTGTCCGATGGATGATAGAGTATATTTCCATGTGGGACAGAAGTGCAACTATTCATCCTCGGAATTTTGTGCGGATAGGGGAGATCTTCTACAATACTTTAACTTGAAATGAGTTCTTTTGAATTTTCTAAATACTAATTGTTCCCATGGTTTCAGAAATGATGATTTCCAAAAAAAGGACCTCCCGTCTTTCTAAGGTTACAAGACAACAGGGACGTTTTGAGGCCTTTGGAGGACAAAAACCAACTATAGTAGATGCAAAAAGGTATTTTTCATCCATTTTTGGGATAAACTTGAAAGTAGAGATGTGCTTTGACATGGAAAGCGCGAAATAGGGTCATAGAATGTATTTTCATTTTTAGGTGCTACAAGTTGTAACAATAAGCCGTGGAAATTCATGCCCGTGCGGACAGGTCCTCTTATGTCCATCATCAAATTTTTGGGTCCACAATCCACAGCCCTCCTTTTTCCCGCCATAATAGTTCCGTCCTTTAACCCCTAAAGTCCCATTGGTTCTACGAGGGCCAAAATGCGACTTTGGGTGGGCTCCTAACTTGTCAAAACTTGTCATGATTTTTTGAAGCTTTTTCAAACATGCGCAAATTGTAGAGCTTCCCGTGCATATAATTTTTTCAAAAATCCGGCTTATCCTTCAAAAGTTATAAGCATTTTTTTGAAAAATGGAGGAGGACGGCAAGGTGGGCTAGGCGGGCAAGCTGAAATACATTGGCTTTAGACTGGGGCAACAAAGGGGAAAACCGGATGACAAACTAGTGGGCAATGGGGTGCTCTTAACAACCCATGAAGACCCTCATTAGATGTTTTTTCAGCCTCGCATGAGACTATTTCGGGGTTGTTCCCCAAAACTGTTCCCTGCACAAGGAACCAACGACTCCTAGTCTGAAATTTTGAATTTCAAAAAAAAAAATCCAGAAATCTTAGAAAGTATAAAGAAACTGAAAACTAAATTAATTTTTTTTTTCAAAAGATTATTTTTTAAATAATTAGTTATTAATTATTAATTAGAATTATCTTACATGGCAGTATATGTGCTTTGTCAGACTGCCTACCTGGCAGAGTTCAAAGAGTTCCCAATGTGTTCCCACAGCCCGGGAACTCGCAGTCTTCTAAATGGTCAAAAAAACATCTAATGGGACTACCATCCGTGATGAAAGTAGTGAAGGTCAAAGGTTGACGTTCCCAATGGTTGGGAACTAGATGGGAACATAACATGGTAATGCAAAGGGATCCTTCCTTTGAGGGTGCCCAATTCTCGTGACCTTGTTATTATTCCAATATACATTCTATCATGGATGGAAGTGCAGATTGTCAATTGGCTATCTTCAACAAATGGTGTTGATAATTTAATAAACTCTGTGAAAGATTCCAAAGTTGGAAATGGGTTGAAGAGCTTTCCAACTTACTTTACTTTTGGGTGGGTGGAATAAGCAAAATCATGTTTGTTCCACAAACAATGCATGAAATTGAAGAAAGTTGTATTTAATTGTTGGTTCAAAAGCCCAATTCCTTGAAGTGGGATCTTTTAATCCAAAAGATTATTTTTATCGATGTATACAATACAAGGAAAGAACATCAACAACAAGAATAGAGTAGATAGGCTAAAAATGGTGAGTAAACTACTATAGAAGTTAAGATCTCTACATCCAATTCTTAGTATGGAATGAAAATGGTAATCTAAAGTGGTTCTAACAAATGTTGGAACTTCACTTAAGATACAAGCATCCAAAACCGAACGTCTACCTAGTGGCGTTACTTTCTAGGTAAGACAAATGATTTTAGAACTTCAATTTAGGTCATCTATAGATAACTTATCATTTTGATCAACAAATAAAAACCTATTTATAGTCCACCTAGATTTAGGTTCTAAAATAAATATACATTGTTTAGATATTGACGCCATTATGTACAAGTTTGATTTTGGATGCCTCTACCATAGGAACAAAATACACACAACATCAAAATCTAGTAGCTATTTTTTTAAATAAATAAATTAGTAGCAAGATTTAATGAGGCAAGGATGATTGCTTCTCATCTAGTCTCATTGAAATTCTCACAATGAATTGCCCATTCATCATTAATAGTATGAGATGAAACATTTATGTTTACAAGCTAAACCCTTAAAGATCAGACAAAGCTTTGCGTTTTCAAAAAATTGCTTGCTTGAAGAGAACATCTCTAGTACTCAACTATAATCCCACTTTTTGATTTCATTCTAGCTCTTTATCTCTAGGACAAAAAGATGTATTAAGTGAAGCATTGGATGTCAAATTTCAATTCGATGGGTGATTTTGCATGAAAAACTGTTAGAATGATTGTAGAATAGTTTTAAGGTTGTTTGGTACCATTTGGAGGGGCAGAAGTACATCATTGATTGGTTATTTGTATATACATGCACAATCTTCATAATACCTATGTCAAGAAAGATTCTCAAATCCAAGTTTGCTTCCCTAGTACGGCCTAAAATATTTTTTGGAGAATTAAATAAATGGTTCTAGATCCTTCTCCCTTTCCATAGGCCAAGTTTTTTATGATGAGGAGTTTGCTTTTGTTTTTTTGTTTTGATGATGTGGAACATTCCAACCGCATGCCCAGACAAAAATCGGAGGAATCACTCTGACTGGGCCCCCTGGGCAGTGGACAAATCACAACAGAAAGCCCGAATAAAAAGTAAAGCTAATTGCTAAAAATATTAAAAAAAACATAAAATTTCTTTGGACATCTACAATGGGGCCAGATTGGGTATTATACTTTTACTTTTCCACATTTTGTTATGCTTTTGAGTTTGGGCCTCGTCAGTGCCACTTCACTGCAAAAAGATTCAGTTGCATCGCCATAGGATTGTAATGAAATGAACTGGGAACCCTACAATACCTCATAAGGTAACACGTGTTTGGGGGTAAAGTCGGTGGAGCAMATGGGGACTTTATTTTTTAGGTTTGAGGTGGGTGCCTTACCCCCAAACCGCCTCTTTTTGCTACTGTGCCTAGTCCCTATTATTAGGCTGGTTACATTTTCATAATATATTGTTGGCTAGTGAACGGAGGTTCCAACGCACCAAAGAATGCGACATTTGGATATTGTATGCAAAAGTTATGAAGGAACAAAGTTTGGTTCTAAAACAATTTCTTTTACATAGGTACTCATATACGGTAGGCACCCCCGAAATTGCCCTTGATCTAAAACCGCCATCTTTAGACTCTATACATCTCCAAAATTAAGTATGTACCTATGTGGAAGAAATGCTTTTAAAACCGAACTTTGTTCCTCCATAACTTTTGCATATTGTATCCAAATGTTGCATTCTTTTGTGCATTGGAACCTCCTTTCACTAGACAACAAGACAATATGAAAATGTTACCAGCCTAATAGTAGGTACTAGGCAAAATACCATTTTGTGGTTGTTTTGTATACCCACCTTCGTTAATTTTGGAGATGTATACATAGTTAAGATGGCGGTTAAGAGTTAGTGGAACATTGGAGAGGGAGGCACCACCAAGGGCACCACTTTAAACGGTTCAAACCTTGAAGATATTTGTTTTGTGTTTTGTATATTTGAGTGCTCCACTTACTTCAGTAATCTCTTTTAGTGTATTTTTCTAGAATTGTGGCAATGTAGGGTATTTGTATCATTGGGTTTRGTAGCATCACAAAGGCTTGGCAATTAATGCAAGTTAGTTGTAAGGCTTAGATTAGATAATGTCTTTAGAGCATAAATGAGTGTGAAGAGATAGTGATTGCATGGCCACTTGTTTATCCCATCCATGAAGCTTACTATTCTAATTTCTTATGAAATGCAAGTTACTATTCATTTCTTGTCCAATTGGACATGTCCAATTTCTGAAATGTATGTCTTAAGTACATTCTAGAAATTGGACATGTGATAACCTTGGCCAAGCTTACAACTATTATGGAAGTGAACCTTTGTTTCATACTTTTATGCTCCTCCCACAAGATTAGTTTGTTCCAACTTCATTATTGAAATTTGGGTTTCTCCTATTACAACATTAGGGTTGCTAAAGTATGAGCAGGGAGCGACGAGCGTTGAACAATGAGTGATGAGAATTGAGCATTGAACAAATTTAGAAGAATTTCCAAAAAAATTCTAGCTTTTCAGTCTAAGATGCCTATGTCCATGGTTTTGAATAAAATCATATGGCTATATATGTGTTCAAAGAAGATGAATGGAGGTGGATGATTTTTTTTGTAGATGACTTTGTTGGATGAAATACATTTGGTGTTCATGGCATTGGATGAAAAAGAGTTTGGATGATTTTTGGATCGGACTAAAAAATCAATTGTTTAGGGTAAGGGTCAATTGCCAAGTGCCTTAGATCCAAGGTTTAGGGTGACTTTTTGGAAACTAGGGACCTATATTTACATGGTGTTATGAAACCGTTTTAGAGAAGTTACTATCTAATTAAAATTTATAATTCTTTTCAAGCACTATAATTGAGTTTCAACATATTTATTTCTATGCTAACACTAGCAATTACAAGTTCTAATTACATTTTTCCATCTAAAAAAGAGGTATTTTGCTAATTGAAAAAAGCGAATTCTATCCACAAAAATTCCTAATAATTGACTTGTAGAATAAAGATGTCTTTTATGATGGATGTCTTTTAGAATGAAGGTAACCTTCACTGCCACACTATGGATTACAAGAATGCAAAATAACTCAAGAATTTGATTCAATGCAAGAATGTGTCTAAAATAAGATCAATTCGATCCAATACCACATATGGAAGAAAAATGATCAATAACTTCACTACTAGCATTGCATGCAAGCCCAAGTGTATCAATATATCTTTGAGGTCTAAAAACTTTTTGACAACGACATTGTATGAACAATGTTTGGCAACAAAAATGGGTGATGGAGTCTCTGCCATAGTAGTCGCTAGAGTTTTGATGTAATATGGCAAACTCTCGAAACTAGGAGAAAGCAAGAGCGCAAGATGCCACAGAAGATTGCCTCTACATACAAGACACAATGAATAAACAATTAGAAACTTAGTTTGAATAAATTTTGAGATATTGCACTATAAAAGAGGATAAAGACATGCATGAGAGCAACAACCAATTTATTTACAATAGCGTCTCTATTGGAGATGGTCTTTAGCAGTTTTTTTCTCAAATCTTTCAAGTGCTAGAGCAAAAACCGTTGAACACGTTAGGTACCAAGGACAAGTTGGGAGTTTTTAGAGTAAACACAACCGGGTTTTTAACTAATTTGGATCCTATGGGTGTTTAACGTCAATCCAATTACACCTTCCAAGCAATGGAACTTTGTTAATCTATTTCCTAAGTATATGTTTTCTAATTGCAATGATTGATTAATCTAACAATACTTGACCTAAATAGCTTGTTTTTGGTTGGTAAGTCTTTAATCTAAAAATGATTTTACGTGGATGAATCTATCAGAAAAAGATGGTGATTGATAGGTCTTATTTTTGCCTTTCCAAAATGATAAAGTCTGTAGAGATTGACATTAGTATGCAAAAGTTATCAATAAATGAAGATTACCTCTATTTGGTCTTAAACTTCATTCAATACTTCCTACTAATGGATGAACTGGTTATCAAATAAGTTTTACAATTTTGATTTCCTAATATTTCACTTTATCCTAATGTCCTTCTCTAATTCAATTTTGGATGAAACTTACAACTTTCATCCAAGTCAAATCAATACTTCATTCCCTCACAACTCCTAGAGATTTTATCCAAATTTAAAGTGTAAATACCTTTTAGAAAGCTACTTGAATAAACTAAAGAAATTTGGGATTGATTTTAACTTTACTTCTGTCTTTGTTGGTCTAACAAAGATCCAAAACTTGATTTGACTAATTATTGATGTATTTTGCCTTGTAATATTATTTCTATTTTGACTTCATGGTCCCCTTGAGATTTTAGATGGATCAAACTTAGTTGACTTACTCAACTTACTTCCACTGTAAATCTCTAACTATAGTTTTACATTTATATTGATTTGGTTGATTCTTAAAAGGTTTCAAGTTCTTTGGTAAAAGTCTAATTAATTTATCTTAAATGTTAAGCTAGGCTTACAGCGTAAAACTCTCTTACTTTTATTGTAACTAGAAGATTCCCAAAAATCTAAAAGATTCCTAAAAGCTTCCTAAAATTTTCTTTTTTCTTTTTTCTTTTTACCTCTCTTACTTTTATTTTTAATCCAATGATAAATGGTTGGTAAATTTTTAACGGTCTTAAGGTAAAAACTTTGAAAACTTAACAAACTAAATTTAAATCCTATTTTTGGTTCTCACAACAACATCTAAAGTTTAAATCCCAACTCTAACTTGTAAATTTGATTATTTTAATACTTGTAATGAAATAGCGTAAGTTAAAGGAAATTAATAACCCATCTTGTAAATAGCCATCATTTCATTCATTGCGCGCTCCACCTCCATTTGATCTTTTCTCCAAGTTGTTTCATGGTTTTGATATAAAATGGGAAGGTTTACAACTTCCTACTACTATTTCTTTGACCCTCTTTTTCTTTCTATTTCTTTTGATTGTTATCTTTTTCTTTTGTATATATCTTTTGGGAATAAAATTTAATCAAATCTACCACTAGTTTCTTAGCTAAGTGGGTTTTGGAAGCAAGCACAAGCTTAAAACAAAGCTTGCTTGGACTTTCTCACTAATAACTAATTCTTGGAATACTATGAAGATACTTATTCTCTTCTTTTGTTTTTTTCTTCTTGTCCTTAAGCTAATTCTATTTGAACAATATTCTAAGAGTATGCATTAAGTTATACTCTCTCCTCTCCCTCCTTTTTTATACTACTTGTTAGTCTTCACTCTGTATGGATTTACTTTGATTCAATAATCAATTGGAGTTTAGAGCAACCCCATGGCTATACGGCCAACCAACATTGTAAACATTCTTGGCCATTGATCTTCTCTGTCAGAAGGAAATCAATGGTCCGGAACATTTACAGTGTCAGTTGGCCGTGTAGCCATGGGCTGCTCTTAGACGTCTGGATGGTAGATCATGCACTTGATCCAGGGTGAGGTCGGATGGGTCAAGAAGTATCAATTCATGAGGTAAACACCACCTGAGGTAATTGACGAATTAAAAATCAAGCCTGGATGACTTGGAGCTAAGTGTGCGCTTAGCTGCTTTAAGCTTTGTTGTGGATTGAGCTAAGGTGATGAGAGTTTGGTCTGGTGGAGGGAGCTTGAGCAATAGTCTTGATCTGTGAGATTAAACCTTTAATTTTAGTTGAATTGATTGTGCATCCTGACAAGCCTATTCGTCACTGTTATTGGTTGAGTTTCAATTGAAACAATCTAATATATATTCATCCACTCAATGCTCATGTTCTGCTATGTTTTTAATTTAACCTTTTAGTTGGTTAATACTAGAGCTTAAGTTAGAACTCTGGCTTCTAAGGGCATCTGCAATGCAAGCAGCGGCATACAAACCTGCAACTGCAGATGAAGGGCCACTCCACATGGTGTGCACAATACCGGATTTTTTTTGGAAAAAATTACCCAATGCAAAGCCGTCAATCCAAACGTCAAATGTACTTTTTTGTATTATAAAAAGAAAGAAAGAAAAGAATCTCCATTATAAAAAGGCTTTCCATGAAAACAAGGAAGGATTGCATTGATTAACACACATACCAATGCGTTGACAACAATGGTTATTATTACACCGAGCCAACTAGCGGGCCCTTCACAATTTCCAAATTTGCCAATAACGAGTGGTGTCATACTGAGACCGTGAAAGTGGAGGGCCCCTTCCCGGTTGCATTGGAGCTAGTTTTTAATTAGAAATGCCAAACCACCCTGTACAGTACTGATACAGTGGGCTTTCCTGAATCGATTGCAGATGCTCTAAATCTCATAAATAATCTTGGCTTACAACGTCTCTTTTGATAAACTGGGATGTTGGCAATTGGTTACTGCTAGTTGCTGGCTGAATTTTAGAATTCAAGTTCCAATTTCTTAGGATTTAACCCCACACTTAGGTCTCTTTTTGGGAACCCTTCCCAATCTAAACATAACTAAAATTTGATTCAAGGGCGAAGCTTCGTTGCTTGGGGGGTTTAGGCCCAAATTTTAAAGCAAAAAAATAACAGAAAATTTAAACCAAGTGCAAAGCTTTGCCATTCGGGGGGTTTAGGCCCAAATTTTGGTCAACTTCTACGAATGATTAGTACAAATGTACGAGGTTTGGACGTTTAGTTCTCACCCAAATCTCTCAAAATAACATAGACTCATTTAGAACCACAAATTCCAACATCTAGGCTTCAGAGGGATTTGCAACAACCAACGGTGTGAAATTCCTCTCCAAAAAATTCTCAGTTGGAATTTTGTTAGTAGGCAATAAGACTCAAATTTCAATAAAATTAAATTTTAAGCAAGTTCCAAGGGATCCTAACTAATGGCATTGCCAGAATTTGGCTAGGATGTTCTTAGGGTTAGTACAACACTTATTAATCAATAAAATCAAAGAAATAGAGGGACTTTGAACTACGCAATAACACAAAGACAATACTCAAAGGGACCCCCATGTCCTTTGAAGCAAGCAACAATGTTCATAAAATGAAAAAATTAGTTCTAATACACATTCAAACAAGTCTTTTGGTCGAAATGGCCAAAATCCAATACACCGCCAATGAGTTTGGCAATTAACAAAACGCGAGAAAGCAATGGCCTCGAGTTGGCCAAACAAAAAAATGAAAAAATGGGTGCAAAGTGAGGGGAAGGGGATGCCTTTTATTCTTGCCCAAGGCCTCCTCCCCCCTCAATTTACCTAAATTTACCTAAACAAGAAAATTAAATTTAACCCTTAAAAATCTACCTAGCTATTGTCTCGTTTCTAACTTTTGGAGAAAAGCTCCGATTGGCAAATGGATTGCGCCAATGCGTTCAAAAGACCTAAATGTTATCTAAGGGACTTCCTACCCCTACTTTCAAAGCTAAATTGTGCTCAAAAATCAAAAATCACGAATCTGTCTAAAAGGTAGAAAATCTAATTTTTGGAAACTAATTTTCCTAGAAGTTTTGACTAGTTAGGGTTGTTGGGAAGGTCCAAAATAGTAAGAAAAGACTCCAAGATCACTTAATTTGGACACTGTATAGGCTTTGTACGCCGGTCAACTCTCTCCTATTTGTGAAGTTTGTTAAAAATAGTTTTTGTTGATTCAGGTACTTCTCGGTGTTGGAATGACTTGAAACTTGGATGGATACTTATTTAAGCTAAAACTAAGGATCCTAATTTTCAATGGGATTTTACCAACACTTGGATAATTTCTACGAATTTTCAGATGTTGATAAACATGGTTGACTTCCTAGGGAGTCATCTTACGTACTTCGAAAAATCATGAAATTTTTTAGGACATTGCTAGAAATCTTAATTAACCTAAGCGCAAAGTTCCATGTCAAATCACACTTCTAAATATGATAAACAATTACCATCTGTCAAATTAATTCCTCTGGAGAGGAATCATTTCCATACGAAGGAACTTCCGCAAGGCGACTTTTCCGTTGCTCTTCTGCTATGTTTTGTGACCTAAACATCCTCCATTGAAACTCGGTGGCAATGTTGCTTTGTCTTGCTAAATTTCCCATTAAATTCTTACAGTTTGCCCAATGTCGTGATGAGGCAAAATTTTCTTCTTGAAAATTGATCAATTGGCTCAAAATTGCTTCTAGGATCTCTATTTATCACCAATACAAGTCTGTTGGCCAAGATTCTCCACATTGATACTCTTTCTTGCCATTTCGCAACTGGGCTTAAAGCAGCGTTATCCACGTCACGTCACGTCCGGACGTCCGAATGTCCGAACAGACGTCTAACGTCAACCCCGACGTCCGTCAGGATGAAATCAACGACAAAATCGACGACGGAGGATGAAAAATCATGGAGGACGCGATTGGAGGACGGACCTGACGGGACGCCTTGGACGGACGTGCCCAGTGGACGGTTTCAGTGGACGCTCTCGATTGCAAGGACGGACTGCATGGACGGACTCTGTCGACGGTCTAGATGGACGCTCTGGGTACCTTGGCGGACTGTTTTAAATGGCTTGTCAAGACTGGCTAGACGGTCTTCAGAGACAGCCTTGTTCGACGGTCGGCGGCCACTGTCGACGGGCGATGGACGACGGACACTGTCGAAGGTCAACGGTTGATGGCCACTATCGACGGTTGATTGTAGGGTCCGGTCTCAGAACCGGTTTAAGATTTTTAGCATGTATTAATTTTTAAAATTTTTGTTTTTGAATTTACACGAACTACATGGAAAAAACCCAGGAAAGTGAACGAATTTATTTGGGCTTTTCATTTTTCACGTTTCTATATTTTGATTGGCTTTTTATTTTTGTGCTTGCCATCTTTTTATTGGCTTTGCATTGTTTTTCATTCACACATTTTATTTGGAGTTGTAATTTCTTTCCTTCCCGTATTTTTTTGGCTTTGTATTTTTTTGCCTTTCCACATTTTATTTGGCTTTATATGTTTTTTTATTTCCATTTTTTTGTGGGCTTCGAATGTTTTTTCTTTTCATAATTTGGTTGTCTTTGCATGTTTTTCCTGACACCGTATTCTTATTGACTTTGCACAAGTCTCGTAAACCGCAAACGTTTTAGGTTTAAGGGTCTTAACCCACACCTTCATCCGCTTTCTAATTTGTCTGCTTTCCGTGGGCTCAACTTTTTTTCCACTCTTGAATACAAAATTTGTGCAATTTGTGCAATCATACATTCTGAAATTTGATCCACGCTACTTTATGCTAGCTATGTAATATGTATAAGACACTAAGATCCTATAGTTAGATCTGGAAAAATCAATTAAAGTTTTCCGGTACTTTGTGCTAGAGCAATTGCAGTTTTCAATGATTTTTGGCAAAAAAAAGTCCTCCATCCTTTACAGGTTACGCATTTCAAAAATACGTCGAGAGATAAACACAATACAAAATGCCAAAACAAGAGGCCAACAATAGACAATAAACTTGTTGGAGAAAATTACCAAGGAGTGGTTAACTAGTAATGCTTCATTGCCCACAAAAATGTATATTTACAACATGAGCAATGTGCCTTCAAAAATGTCATTTATACACAAATATTATACATAATAACGTGCGGCTAATAGCTAACTCCTCACCAGAAGGTACTATACAAGTTCTGGTGCTACAATGCCTCGCGCTATGCTATCTCTCAAAAAGCGTTGCAATTCTTCTCTAGATTGCAACGTCTGCAAAAGAGCTATATATCGCGATCATATTGATCATGCAAGTGCGATATAATTGCCCTCGACATGGCAGGCTCATGGAATGTCGTGTCCTCAACGTAGCCCACTTTCGTGTCATGATCCATTTGACCTTGGATTCCCACAGGGCTGCCTTGGGCGTCAAAAAGAACATTATCGGGATGGGGTGCACGCACAAACACTTGACGGTCTCCATCCCAATGCCCACCAACAAGTTGGGCAAGGTATACTCGCCGCCCATTGTCGACGGCACGGATCACCCTCTTGATCACCTTCGTCAAATCCGTGTCATTTTGAAATGGGATTTCGGCCACGTTTTGATAGGGGAGGTGTCGATTGTCATGACCCCACTTCCACATCCACAACATTTCCTTATCTCAGTGCTGTCTATTGTCATCGCCTGGGAAATTTTCTTCGTCAAACTCGTAGTGGAGGGGCATGTGCAATTCAAGCCCGAACATCTTGTACAGTCGCGGATGAAATGGAGCCGTGCAAGAAACGCACCGCTTTCTTGTGACCATGTGTGGAATTAGGCATTGAGGGTGGTACACATGTACACATGTTCCAACGGTCCATCCACCTTCTGGGCCAAACGGTTCTTGACACATGACGYAGACACTTCCATTGTGAATAAAGGCCGGGACGTTTGGCCACAAAAGTGGGTGCTGGCCAACGTGATCCTCTTCCACGTACTTAAATCATGCCGTATTGAATTGAAATTCGAGAGTTGGATCCACATTCCAATCAATGCTCGGACTACCCCGGACTGTTGGCAGATTGTCGTGAAACATTTCTTCCAATCGCGGCCACGATGTCAATCCGAAGCGACGTTGACCTCCATCTCCAAACTCTGCAGCTATTCTTCTCACCTCACGCTGCATCTGCTCTACCTCGTTCATTGCAAGATTGGATGTCAACTTCATATTGCTCATGGAAAGAAACATTTCTTCCCTTGCTGGATTGTGGAGCAACAACCTAGCATTCAAAGCCCTCAAATCCGTATTCCGGTGGATTTTGGCCCACATGGACTTCGATGACGATTCCGCGTCTGCCTTGGCGTTAGCGCACTCCAACTTTGCATGCTCGGCTCGTACAAGCAGGGCATCATGGATAAACCGGGGAATTTGAATCATTTCTTCGCCCTCTTGTATTGTTGATTGGGCGGCCGCATTAGAACTGTCGCCACGGAATTGAGTTGGCCCGAATGGATTGCGAGACTGCACCACGAAGGAGTTTGTGATATTAGGCGGGTCTACTAGCCCGTACGTTGCCCTTTCTACAACTTCATCCAGGGGTGGAACGCCCTCTTCACTCAACCGATTTGCACAAGTTAGCAAATCAGTGTTACTTGCCTAAAGTTTGGCATTCTCCTCCGTGAGAGCCTTCACTTGTGCCATCTGGGCTTCCAGCTCTGCTCGATGCCGACGCTCTAATTCCATGTTCTGGATCTCCATCGCGGCCAACGACGCTTGTAATCGCTGCAATTCAGGGTCTACGACTGCCACTCCACCCTCGAGGCCATCAAGTCCATCACCTGGCTGGGCCAGCACAGGCTGGTTTAAATCCTGTGGACCACCCTCGCGCCCAACATCCGCGAGATCTACCAAATTTGGCCCCTGCAATGTTGCATGTATTGTAGCCGGGTTCACTGCTGCAACCACTTGCGCCACAGCCCCTGCTATGGCTTGATTGCCATCCAACGGCACCGCAGGATTTGGTGGAATGGAACGTTGTCAGTTTGGAAATACGCCTTTCCGGGCCACGTTCGGGTACGTATTCYAATCCACGTCCTTGCCCAAAAACACCTCCGCATACGCCATTTGGCACAATGAGAGGGTTCCATCCTTCTTTGAGAGCTCTCTCCACAAAAACAATGCCACCTCGGTCAGGCGCTTCTTGAATGCCGGGTGTTGGCAATACGGGATAAGTGCAACGCCGGATTTCACATGGGTCTCGTGGCGCTCACGTGCCCAATGGCGGTTGATGTGGGCCCAGTCGATGTACATCCGACATGTGACCCGGGTCCACGGCTCCATTTGCGCTTCCCACCTGGGCTTCGCCAAAACCGCCGCTTGATTGAAAGTTTCCCAATCCATGGCGGCCCTATTCCCACGTCGCTTCCTCGCTAGGGATGCACCTTTGCGTCTCGGCATCTCTTGATTATCTTGATTCTCTAACA
This sequence comes from Pleurozium schreberi, assembly GCA_006891605.1. Taxonomy (NCBI): domain Eukaryota; kingdom Viridiplantae; phylum Streptophyta; class Bryopsida; order Hypnales; family Hylocomiaceae; genus Pleurozium; species Pleurozium schreberi. The sequence continues at coordinate 210,557 of VACF01002667.1, read as the reverse complement.
TACCTGCACAAAGACACAACACGTTCTGTATGGAATAGATGGACTATGCTTTGCCTTCTGTTGTGTGGGGCCAACTGATATGTGGCAAAGCAATAGCCAACTATTTTTGCTTCCTCCCGAATTGCAATGCAAAGTTTTTTCAAGCAAGGACAACACAGCTCAAGAGATAAAGCAAGTGCAATGAGGAAAATTTTCCACTTTATACCTCCCAATTACCAGGGCTGATTACCATTACGAATTCCAATCTAATCACCACCGTAATCATCCAGCTCGACAACTGCAAGCTGTCGATGGACACGGAGATCGACGATTGATCCGTCCAAGGAGCTTCGACAGTGGTTTGACAGGCCGTCCAGAGGTCCGGCAGGCCGTTCGGAGAGGCCGTCAACAAGTTCGGAGCTGTCAACAGGTTTGTAAAGCACAAATCATAATTACTCCGTCGTTCGCGACACGGGACGGCCTCGATGGGACAACCCAAGGTGTTCGTGGACGGTCTGCCCTGGGTCGTCGACGGCCTACATTTGACCTGGACGGCCTGCCCCGGGACGTCGACGGGCTGAATTAATTTTGGACGGCCTGCCCGATCGACGGATCGGTGGAGTAAAACAGAAATGATAATTACTTTGCCGTCCGCGACACGGGACGGCCTCGATTGGACAACCCGGGGTGTTTCCGGACGGTCTGCCCCGGGTCGTCGACGGCCTGAATTTAATCTGGACAGCTTGCGCCGGGCCGTCGATGGGCTGAATTTGTTCTGGACGCTCTTACCACGATCGACACCTCGGATCTGTTCTAGACGGCCTGCCCTGTGTCCTGGACGGCCCGGATTGGTTCTAGACGCCTAGTCCAATTTCTGGACGGTCTGCCCAGGGTCGTCAAGAACCAGCCCGGGACGCCTTGATGGCACCGGGCATGCCGTCCAGAGCTAAAGTGGGCCGTCCAGGACGCTGGGCAGAACGTCCAGAACACCTGAACCTGAATGTTAACCCCTAATAAACGGACCTATAACCACTGATTCAGAGCCTTGGTGCTCATCACTCAATTTGTTACCATGACGGAAATAGATATGTGTGAAAAATTTTATGTTTATTTTCTGTCCACGTTCCCAGGACGGGTTGCGCGTCCCCTCGACAGCCTCGAAGTTCCCCGACGGTCCCATCGAGGAACCGGGCGTCCCCTAGATGGTCCGGGTCGTCGACGACGCGGTTGTCCCCTCGACGACCTCCGAGACTCCGACGGCCCGATCACCATCCCGGGCGTCCCCTCGATGGCCTCGGAGTCCCCGACGGTCCCGTCGACGTCTTGGGCGTCCTCTCAACGGCCTGTCAGGTGCTATATATGCCTGGATGCGTGGATTAGTTTTGCACGTGTCTCTCCTGCTCTGACGGTGCTCTCTTGCCTTGGATTGGTTTCAGTCCTTGTTTGGGAGCGCGGGTGCTTGCGAGGAGGCTCGGCTAAGAGAGGGGGGGGGGAGTTTTCACATCTGTGATTACGAAACCCTAATTCCTTCCTTGGTTTGTTTATCGCTCTTATTTTTTCAATGGATGTCCGTGGTACTTCGAAGCAGAAGGTTGATGCCTGGTTCAACGACGTGGGAGACCCTGCTGGTGAACCGTCTTTAGAATCCACGGAATGCGTATCGGAGGCAGTGGCTGCAGAAAGGGTCGGCGGTGTAGAGGCGGGAGAGACTTCTGGGGCCAAGAAAAAAAAGAGCAAAAGGATGCGCAAAGCTGCAAATCCCGAGAAATGGCCAAGTAAGTCTGCGACAAAAAAATTGCATGAAGTGGCATTGGAGTTTATGGAGCAATATTCGATCTCCCAACTCAATACAACTTACATCGCAAAGGAGGTGCAAGGAGTGGAGACAATAAAAAACAAATTCCACCACATGTTTTGGACGGCAATGAGCGAAGACGAGTGGCTTGAAGAACGCACGAAGGAAGATTTTGATCGTTGGCTTGAGGATCAAGTGCAAACCTGTGTCTACAACCTCGCCCAAGTTTCCGAAACCATAAAAGGTTTTCAAAGGAGTGTGGGGCCCCGTTCAAGTGCAATGCACTTGTTGCATAAGAAGGTCTATTGGTGGCACGACGCAGTACGGGGGTTGTCGTCAAGCAATATCCGAGCAGTCCCGTGGTTTCAACAAAGCCAAAATTTGGCTTTAGGTCAAGGGGCATCAGGAGGAGTGGTTTTCCTTGAACGAGGAGTGGTGGTGGTTCCTTTGATGGGCCTTAGTCTTCAAGGGGGGAACGGAAGGGTGCATAAAGTGTGCCTCCAAAACTCGCGGCACATTCCCGAGACGATGGAATTGGCGGGTAAGACGGCCCTACACGTGGATAATTTGAAGAAATCTCGGGAGAAGTTGTCCATAGAGGCTATGGTTTATCCATGTACTTATGCAGGGGTCATAAAGTTTTTTGCTGTAAATGACATGACCATGGAATGTTATTCTCAATGATGGAATGGAGGAACATTGGGAGACATGTTCACCTTGGATCAATGAAACCAAGATCCAGAGGAAATTGGAGAGTTGGCCTACAATGCAACCCCACAAACGATGCAACAAGCCAAGCGACTCATGGCTTATCGTCGCAATCGCACCAAGCTTGCGTGGACGTAAATTTGCATCGTGGATGCAGTGCAACAATCTTCGGTCTTTCATAACGTCATCACGACGGCAAACGTGATGCTTTACTTTCCGAACGACGATGGACGAACCGTGTGGATTGGGCTGTGCAATTGGGGAATGGATAGTCGCATAAACGAGGAAACCCATTCATTGTACCAATTTAAGAGTTCAAGTGAGATGCGGAGTGCACGGGCAAAACGTTGGTGGGTGGCACCCGAATTGATGCACGTGATTGGAGAGCCTGGCAGTTCGACCTCTCCCACTCGTGTAGTTAGGCCATCGCGTGTTAGTATACTCACGGATGGGTACACCGTTGGGAAACTTGCCGAGAAGATATGGAAGAAAGATCGCGTGAATACGAAAATGCTTCTCGACAACCTGGCAGTTGCTTTTTTTGGGTTTACACTGGTCGACCTGTGCAAATCGGACCCACTACAACGACGATCGGTTACTTCCGTCGTGAGCAAACTTAGTGGAGCCCCTTTGTTTTGGACACCACTTGTGAATTGCTACCGCGAGGCCCGCAAGGAGCAAACTCTTCAACAACAACAAGCTGGAAATGAAGATTAAATATTAGTAGAATTTTTACAATGTCAGTGTAGACGTAGAGCCATAGTATGATAGTACTTAGCACTTGCTTTTACTAATTACAATAGTATAGTCTCGGCATTTAGCTTCAATGCATTTTAAACTAATTTCTTTTTGATATAAATAGATGCAAACCTTTTTGCTCCATTTGAGTATAATTCCAATGAGTGAATTTGTCGTATATGGTCTTGGCTAAAACTTGTACCTTCCAATCCGAATACACCAATGAWTGATACGATTTGAATTGCAAAATTTGTTGTCCAACACTAAATCCAATCCTACAAAAGGGGGTGCCCCGGTTCTCCATTCAAGAAGTATTGCGCCATGTTGTCTTAGTAATTTAGTATTTCCAATGATAATTTAAAGTGAAGGAAGCATGGGTACTTGGGTAGTAACATAGTAATGATAGTATATATATATAATCAAATACGGACTCGTCAATTAGAGGAGCCCGTTCTTGCCTTTGATCCAATGGAGGAAACGGTGGAGGGTCATTGCCATCAGAACTGCTGTCCGAGTCATCATTGTTAGCACCTGGTAGAACTGAACCGCGGTCCAAACCATCGTCGTGATCTGACTCGTCCGTCATGGAATCTTCTGACAACATGTTCTCGGTATACCACCTTGCTGGATCAGTTGCACCTCTTTCTCGAAGGGTCCGGGAATTGGTATAAATGTAAACCAATTTCTCAGCACGCTCAGTGGCCAATCTATTGCAAGACTTAATTACTGTGGACAAAGGAATACATGCTCCAATTGCGCTTGCACGATGACGAGGAACATACTTATGCGAAGATCTTTTTTGCAATGGGCGAAAGCGTACGAGCACCGGCCCCGAGAAGATCCCACCATTCATGCGGCTCCTGATTTAAAGTATTTACATCGGGAAGCCCAGCAAAAATGCCACGGCGGTCTTGAAATGATTGGTACTCAGTCAAAGCGTCGGCGAATGCAAACCTTCCATATGCCAATTTGCGTAGTACCTTTAGGACGGCCTCTCTTGCGTCGTTATCTTCCGTTAGCTTAATTTCTTCAAGCAGGAACGGATTGAGCAGAGCACTTGCGTAATGCAAATCAGTCTTCATCATATCCTATTGCTTGTAAAATGTTGCTCAGCGTGTACCGCATACTCTACTTGCAATAAAAAGGGACGACGCCTCAAAGCCAAAACGTGTTTTTCCACCTTCTTCATGACCATCCACGCTCTGCCCATGGTTGGCTGTTTTCCACTGAACTCTCGAAGAGCGATTAACACGGGCCCTACCATGTTTACAAAGTTTGCACATCTCCTCCAAAACTCATCATCTTGAACCTTACGTCGAACGGCATCTGCCTTACTTTTTGCTCTATTATCCGGCAAATTCCTCCTAAACTATATCCAATCCCGATCGTGGAATGTCAATTCCATAGCTTCCTTCACCATAACCAGCCGCTCAGTCATGAGAAACATGGTTGCAAAACGAGTCTCAACGGGCATCTTCAACATGAGCGTTGGAGACAGCCTTCGGAAAATGGCGAGTGGCATGTGATGCCTCCGAATGAATTTCACGATTTTTTTTGCTTTCTTCATCATACTTTTTATTCAAACTTGCTTCCCCCAATCTTCAAGTAGAAGGTCAAGTGCACGCGCAGAACAACCTTGCTAATATATGTGCGGGAAGTCTTCAATCAACAAAGTACTCACTAAACGCATGGTTCCTACATTGTCCGTGCACACTTGCACCACATTCTGTCCCCCTACCGCTTCAATGTAATCCTTCATACGACTAGCCACATAAACAGCGTCTTTGCGTTCACTTGTCGTGTCGACCGATCCCAAAAATATTTCTCCGCTCGTGCATGCCAACATGACATTCATCAACGGCCGATGCGTGACGTTGTCCCATCTATCGGAGCCTATGGTCACACCGTACTTGTGGATTGGCCCCCTTGTCTTCTCAGATATCAATGCAGCCACTTCATTTTTTGTTGATGTCATGAGCTTCGTGCGTATGGCATGGTAAGCCGGGGATTTGTATTGAACTCTAGACTCGGATGTTGATTTCACTGCATCCACAAAGGCGGGGTGCCTCACCACATTGAATGGTATATTTGCCTCATAGAAAAACTTAGCSCATTTCTTGTCTAGTCTTTGCTTATTGGATGTGTCCATCCCTTCTTGTACGGATAATTGCCTCATTGGTCGACTTTGGTTCGAAGAAGGGCCAGGCGCCTCTGATGATCGAACTTGGGAACTGTGGCCCACAGTATTTCCTCCGCCTTCACTAACTGAGGCTGAAGTAGTGGGCGGTTGTTGACCATGTACCACTCCTGTTGGAACCGTTGACGGTGATGTCACTTCTACACCACGTTCTTCTTCGTCCGCGTCGACCGTAGGAACATTTCCCCCGCAATTCCTAAACATAGCTTTCACAGCTAGGCTGGTTTTGTTGCACCTTCTCACTCCAGCAAGGCTATCATCTGGTCTACAACCCAAATGGAAAAGCAAGCAATCCCATCGGTAACTAATCTTTGTTTGGCAAAACTTGCATTGAACCTTATTATCCGGTAGTAGCGTGTACCAGGGTTCCCATTGCGTCCTCCCTCCTCCCATTGTTTTGGCTAATTCTTTTTAACTAGACGCTGTACAAAAAAACAAGTTAGTATTCTGTTTGGATGTGATGTGGAAAATAACACTTATTGCTTTCACAACAAGTATTCCTTCCACACACACTCTTCTTGGACTTCACTCTAGTGCAATGGCTATATGCCAACCAGGTCATTAGAGCAAAGATCAACAAGGAAAAGTGATCCTAAAGTTAGACGGCAGCCCCTATATACTGTGTACAGGCCGTTGCCCGGACGACCTGTTCGTTGGCGCACCGCAAACAGCAGTGGACGGGAGGCCGTCCAGGCGACCTCCACGTCCAGGCGACGTCCTGTCGACGGTCAACCGTCTAGGCGACGTATAGGCCGTCTAGACCGTCTAGGCCGTCCAGGAGACGTCCACACCGTCTAGGCGACATGGACAGTCCGCGGACTCAGTGGCCGTCCACGGTCGACGGTCAATTGATTGTGCGCCATCGACAACCCGCGGACGCACTGCCCGTCCACAAGATGGTCGGGCCGTCCAGTCGACGGAATGGCTGTCCGCGCGCCGCGCGCAGTCGACGGACTTCATCCATGCCGTTGGCATTCGGGACGGTCTCCGACGCGTCATGACGTGTCATGACACCCAGACAGGAAAAGACAATGTCACGTCCGGATAGAATTCCTTGGCTTAAAGTTGATTTTAAACTCTAATCCGTGTTCTATCAATTTTAAATTGCCCAAAATAGCAATATGAGTAATTTTAGAACGCTTTTGGATAATTAGGGCTAATTTTTCATATTTAAAAGGTTATCCTCCTACTGGTTTGAAAATACTGCTTTCCTTGGTTTTAAACAAAATTAACACAAAAATGAGCAAAAGGCAAAAAAAAAAAAAAGGGTTCACAAAGGGCAATTTGTGGGGCTCACAAAGATTCCTTCTTGAAAAGCCACCAAAAGTCATGATCTCATAACACAATGTGTCATGTGTCTACGTAGTCAGTAGTCCTCAATGGTGTTTAGCTCATTGTGTGTACTCCATTGAATCACAATACTTTTAGATTTAATGATACTCGTGAATTTTGTTTTGACTGCTTCTTCCAACTGCGAAGAACTCAAGAAATATAAAAATGAAGACATTGCTAAGGCAAAGTATACCATGGTACAACAATGGGATAAGAATCAAAATATTTCTTAGCTTGTAAATGAAATTAATCAAATTATAATCATGTAGATTAAAAAAAGGTTCATAATATACTTCAGCCCAAAAAGTAGCCTTAGAGAGCTAGGTCTCTAAAATCACTGTATTGCATTAGGCAAAAAATCGGGCCCCCAAGAGGCCTCCAGTTCTACTGGAGCAGCTGAAATTCAGCTGTTGAATTTCCAAAAAGAAAAATTGCAAAAGCAGTGAGAAAAAATGGAAAAAAAAAAAATGCAGTCTGACGTGGTTGACCTTACGCCACATAGGATTGTTCTTTTTTTATTTTTTTTATTGTTTTATTTTTTTAATTTTAATTTTAATTTTTTTTTAATATTTTAAAATTCTGGCCAACATTGTTCACTACTGAATTCGGTTTCTCGAAGGAAAGAGGCCTTCTAGAGGCCCCGTTTCTTGCCTAATGAAACCAAGGGTAGGAAATCTGAAGCTCATCCTAAAAATCTCGCTGGAGTTCTACCACCTAAGCCAACGAAGCTTGTAGTTTGGCTTAACTCCACATGTAGATATCCTTTGAAGTTTCTCCAATGACATTTCTAGCTTCTTGTTGGTGTTGGAATACAAGTAGATTTGAAATTTCAAATGGCAAAACCATTGTCAAAACCAACACCAAAAGTATTCATGTAGCACATTCATTTGCAAGAAAAAAAATTACATATCTCTTTTGGAAATCCAACCCTCTCTTTCGCAATGGCTAACTGCTTATCAAACTCTGTCCGAAATCCTTTGATAGCTATAGTGGCGGCTTGGGTCATGGCATTATGAACTTCTCTTGGAGTTCAAACTTGCGGTTATGTTTTCTCATTATAGGTTTGCACAATTGCATCTAAAACAATGGCGATCTTTTGCTTTGCGTGAAAAGTAAGAATGTCAAACTAATATAAAACAAATTCTACAAATGACTTCAAACGAATAAAGAAGCTATACAAACATAAGACACACACCTAATGAAGAATTTATATGAAGACGTTTGATGTCAATCGATACCAAGCACCTAGTAATCTTCTATATTGACATTTATTGTAATCCTCATTGCTTAGAAAACCCTCGAATTCTCCAATTTCAAGTTGCCGTAGGTATTCATTGTATGCAATTGCTGAACCATATTGCTCTTGACATGAGAATGCTTTGTAGACCTATAAATACCAATGGAAATAGAATATAAGATGAATGAATTTGAAAGTATAGAATACTGCAACACACCAATTGAAAGGAAGTGGTGAGGTAAGAAACCAAAATTAAAAGAATTGAAACTCACCATTTGATGTTGTTCATGGCCTCCAATAGAATGCATGGGTGACCTTTTGGCACTAGAAACATACAATCATCGGGCTTATGCCACTTGCACTGATGGCAATGCATCCTATGGATGTAATCATACCAAGCCACCAATCTATGATTGCCATCCTATACAAAAAACATATGGTTTGACAAATGTGAGATGGATGATTGAGACTTCAACCAACACTCAAATTGTTCACTCTCTTGTATCCAATGTTCATCCCATGTCTCAAGATGTCGGGAGTCACTAACTTGCAAAGCCCTTTGTCATTTATTGTTGACATATAAAATACACGATCACCTTGACGGTAACCATGAACAAACTCTGCCTGCAATCATTTCACCTAGCGCTAAAGGAGAGGGCACATCAATGGAAGCCCTATCATCTTGTACAAAAGAATATCAAATCAGGATGCTCGCCCACCGCTATCGAATAGCATATTGTTGATGACACTGTTGGAGTTGAGTTTTTGACCATTGTGTACATCTTGTTTGACCTCCTCAATTGTCTGATGGTCAAAAGTTGGATCAACACTTTTACTTCCAACAATATTTTGAAACTACAATGAATATTACATTGAAAACAAATTTAGTTTACAATAAGAAATACTGAAAACCAAAGGAAATAGAATTAGAGCTATGATACAAAAACAATCAATGTGACATGCATGAATGCAAAGAGAATTTGAAATGTATATTGCATGAGGAATGGTATCCATAAGCACATAATCATCGTTGATGACGAGCTCCACCCACCCCATTTGTGTAAGCCCTCCAATCCTCCATCAATGTCCATCAAGCTCTATTTTAAGATTAAAGAGGTGATGATTAAATGCCTAAATCAACAAATGAAAAAAGAAAGAAAACTTGTAGACATTCATCTAAACCTTGAACATTCAAAATGACACATGGGAGTCCCTAAATTGAAGCCTCGTTAACGAGGCAATGATCTCCAATCCAAATGGGAAATTAGAAAAAGTAATTGGGAAAAATTGAAAACGTGCATGTTCAACTTGTACTATCCAAGTGAGACCCTAAACATCCCAAAGTTGAGACCTTGTTAACGAGGTGGTGATCTTGAATCCTATGTAAGCAATGGAAAAAATAGTTGAAAACCTACAAATAAAGTTGTTCCATCCAAGTGAGACACAAAACAACCTAAAATTGACACCTTGTCAATGAGGTGATGATCTACAACCCAATGAAAAAAACAATTACAAAACCTACACCTTCAAATTGTACCATCCAAATGAGATAGAAAAAAACCCAAAATTGACACCTAGTTAACGAGATAATGTTCAACAGCCTAAACCAACAATCGAAGTAGAAATTGGAAATATGCCCATTAAACTTGTATCACCCAAGGAAAAACTTTAAATAGCCTAAATTTGACATCTCTTTAACAAAACAATGTTGTAGCATCTAAAATAGCAATTGAAAAGAATTTTAAAAACCACGAAAAGAATGCAACTTGAACTTGTATTATCCAAGTAAGACGCAACATAGCTCGAAGTTGACACCTCATCAACAAAATGATGTGTTACAATCCAAGGTAGCAATCAAAAAATGAAGTTGAAAACATGCCCTTGGAACTTGTACCATTCCAATGTGACCCTAAAAGCCTAAACAACTGGAAATTGATACCTAGTCAACCATGTGATGTTTTATAGCCCAAGGCAGCAATCAAAAAAAGAAGTTCAAAACATGACCTTGGAACTTATATCATTCTATCAATTCTAATGAGACTTTAAACAACCCAAAAATGACACCTCAACAACGAGGTGATGTTTTACAACCCAAGACAACAAACAAAAATAGAAGTTGAAAATATGATTTTGGAACTTGTACCACAATAATAAAACCCTAAACAACTTGAAATTGACACCTCGTCAACGAAGTGATGTTTTATAGCCCAAGGGAATCTTCTGAATAACTTATGTGATTTTGAACATTTTGAGTCCAAATTTCTTTTACACATAGATTGTATCCTCACAACTCACCTCAAATTTTTTTAGATTTTTTGGACTCATGACCGATTTAATAGGAAAATTTCAAAGTTCTTTAAAAATACGCAGGCAAGATTTGGCCAAAAATTCTTCCGATTTTGAAGATTTTAGAGAAGATTCCAATATGCTGAATTTGTTTTTTTGCCGTAAAACATTCAAAAACTCTCCATTTTTGACATGCTACATACAGTTGGAATTGTATTTGTGAGCTACATGATATGATGTTTGATATCATATGCACCTCTAAGGAAAAAAAATGCAAATTGAACTCTTGATTATGGCAATAAATAGATGAACTTATCAAGTTTGCGCTTCTTAGCAACATGATATTCTCTGTTGCACTTGACTAGCGTATGTCCTTGTTGTACGCTCAGTCTAGGCTTAAGTATCCTAACAACACTAAAATGTTGTAAAATAACTCGAAATATTGTCCCACTCAGGGGATCCTAGTATATTGTTGCAAGCTAAAGGTACCCGTATTTTCTCCCTTTTTTGATCCATCCAACTTTCTACTCTCTTCCGGTTGTCTTTCAATCCTAAACTTAATCCGAATCCGACCTCTTTCGGATTCCGGTTATGTCTCTCTCAAATCAACTAGTTTTTGATTCCTCTATTTTACCCTAAGAGAGTCCTCTTTTGATCTTTTAGAGGGGTAGGGACTCACCACTCTTATTCCTCACATTCTCTTCTCTCACCTAAACCCACAAATATCCATAATAAGGTGCTGTAGTAGATTAAACTGATGGCCGATCCGGAAAGCAGGTCACCTAGGGCCGTTTCCAGCCTCTTACACTACAATGACAGATCAAAGACATCTGGAACCCGACATGGGGGATTGTTCTCTAGCTGCTAGACTGATCCTGTGGTTGGCAAACCTTCCGGTGAGTGGGAATTTCTTTTGGCGGTTGCTTATCTCAGCACAGAATCATACTGGATTCCGGACTTGCATCCACACCACTCTTTGGCTTTACTAGATTATTGTTCCAATAATTTGAAGGTACTATGCACAAGCCCTCATTCACAAGCCTAAACCTCATTACAAAGGCACCTTCTCAATCTGACCTAGTTGCCTAAGATCCAGATTCTTCCATCTTCACTCCCTCTTMCTCTTCAACACTTATGCAAACAACCAAGTAAAAACTCTATACATGAAATTAGAACCAGAATACCCAACCGGTGGTTCAGATTAAAAGAAAAGAGTACAATAAATAATTGAAAGTGCTAGGATGGAATGGCCAAATGGGAGGGCAATAAACTTGCCCACCATTAAAAAACAAAAACAAAAGCACAAAAGTCACCCCAAAATCACACAATGACTTCCTGAGATACCCGGAAGATCAAACACAAGTTTTCCTAAAAATCCGGAACGTAGGCCCACACCTGAAAATCCATTCCATTAACTGAAAATCCAACTCCATACTAACTAAAAACCGTCCTAATTACTTCTTTTTTCTTTGCCTTCTTTGAACTGCTACCACCCTAACTCAACGGTGTAGTGATCGTAGCCTTCACCGGAGTCGTCCTGACTGCTGCCTGGGTTTAAATCTTGCGAGCCATGAGTGGAGGCAAATCGTCCTTAGCATCCGATTCCGTTTCGAATCTAAATTGATAGTCCTCCTTGTCGGATTTCTCGATGATCTGGACCTCCTCCTCTTCTTTGGCTGTTGGGGACATCGACACCAACACTATCACAGCACTCTTCCTACTTGGCATGGACTGCTGCATGTACTCGAAATTTTTTGGATGGGTCCGAGTTGGATTCACGACTCCCATCCAGTCACGGAGTATGGACCGGTCTGGTAATCCAGGCATCTTGAAAGTGCCCATCCCGGTCGACTAAGTGGTTGGAACACTCAATGCAGCAGAAGTCTTCTGTGGTACCAGAACAGTATTCACGCTCAATTCCCTTTCTAGCTCACCCGCCATCTTTCCACTCCGTGTCATCTGTGCCTGACATGAAGGTTCCGCAGATTGATGGAGAAAAGCCTTCAAACCTTCCGCTTGTAGCTGCGTTGCTACTGATCGAGTCTACTTCACCGGCGTTCAAGTCTAGAAAGGAAGTTTCGGAAAGTGAGTGAAGTCCATGGCTTGATTTGCATCGAGTGCCTCAACAGTTGGCGCATCTCCATCAATGTTGTCTCTATTCAGGATGAGAAGTCGACCAAGATTGTTACCATCTTTGATCCGGTCACATCTCCTTCTTTGATTAACCGGGCATCAAAGAGAGCGGCTTTGGTGACGACATCTGATGGTTCCGCCACCAATCTGGTTAGACATCTAACAAGATGGAAGGCCTCCCTCTCCTTCTGCTTTGACATTGCTAATTCTCCATCCGCCCAGTTCACCCGGGATTGGAGGTCATCCTATTTCTTCTCCGAGTTCCGGATTTGCTCCTCCTTTTTCCTCAACACTTTTGGACTCAACCATCGTTTGAATTCTTCCATGACCTTATCTAGCTCAACATTCAGCTCCTCGGCGATTTTGACGAGGTAATCTACTATGTTGTCGTGGTATTGCCTTGCCGTCATCACCCACTCGATTCCAGCTTCATAAAATGTTGAAGCTTCTCTCATCTCCTTTTGCTTTTCCCACTATAAGAAAAATGCGTTCTTTGCTATGTTTTTGCAAAAACAGGTGATGTTCAAAAAAACGTGTGATTGTTTTCAAAAACATCTTGTGTTTTTCAAAAAACACGTGCAGGATTGTACGTTCTTGGATGATGTCGACAAAGACGGGTCTGGAAAAGCGAGGAAACATGTGCTTGTCACTAGTAGTGTCACATGTCATCAGTGACGTCAAACACAACATTACGTGTGTTTTTGGACGATGTCTTGGAAAACGCACTTCTGCCACGTCAGCCAGCTTGTTTACAGCAACTGCAGTAGCGGCTATGCATGTCGGAGGACTCTGCCCAGAAAGAGAAAACTGCAGGAAGGGGCAGCTGCCTACATAGAGGTCCAAAACACAAAGACTGGAAGTGGAATGGGAGTTAGGGGACAAAAAATTTGAACGCCAATAATGTGTCTTCTAGAATATTGTAGTAAAGGAACTATATTACCAAAAAAAAATATGCATCAACTAATACATGACGACTTTGAAGGAAAAATGACCCTTAAAATGGACATTACTTGAACATTGAAAGGGTTCAAGCATTCTCAAAATCATAAAAATAGAGAAGGTGAGGGGGGGGGGGGGGGGAATTCACCAAGAACAAAATCAGGTGTTAAGAGGAAAAAAATGGGGGTCGATGGAAAAAATGAAAGAGTGGAAGAAAACAAATTGGAGAGGGGGCAAAATGGGGAGTGAGCAAAACAAAATGGGGAGTGGGGAGGGAAAATGGGTGGGTTGGAGGAAGAAATTGGGGAGTGGAGAACAAAACTTGGAGTGGAAACAAAATGGGGAGTACAAAAAAGAAATGGGGAAATGGAAAAATAATGGGTAGCGGGGGAGAAAATGGGGATTTAGGGGCGGACAAATGGGGAGTGGAGAAAGGATTCAGGAATGCCCAAAAAAATCTAAGGAGTGCAAACATGTATTGGGGAATTGGGAAAACAAATTGGGGGTGAGGAAATGAAAATGGAGAGCCCAGAAGAAAAATGGGGAGTAGAGGGGGAATGGGGGGTCTGGAAAAAAAAATGGGGAGTGCGGAAAAAATGGGAAGTTGGGACAAGAAATTGCTCATGGGGAAATATATGGAGAATGAAAAAAGTGACTGCGAAGTGTCAATTGTCAACCAAAAACGGGAAGTGAGGAACAAAAAATGGGGAATGCAAAACAGAAATGGGGAGTGGGGGAAAAAAATGGGGAATGGAAAAAAAATGGGATGTGGGTAAATAATTGGGTTTAGAGTAGGGCACTAAATGGGAAATGTGAAAAAAGTGATGTGGCGCTGGATGCATCAAGCGAGGCAATGGGGAAGAGAAAGGATTGAGAGGGGGGGGAGAAACGGGAGGTGTAAACCAAAAATGGAGAGCAAAGAAAGCAGTGGGGAATTAGATGTCTTCTGCATAGAATTAACGATTTGCCTATTAACAAAATTTTATTATTTTTACTCATATTTTGGAAGACCTTCAAGCATTTCTCATATGAATGGGTGAGTTTATTATTGTGAAGCAATTTATGTTTGGAAAAAAGGACTGACAAGTGTGGACTTATAGACGAGAACATAAAATATGATGGAGATACTTTGCAAATGACACTCAAGTTGGTTACAACAAAATTGTTCATGTGACACTTATGATTCATTTAGTCACCCATTTTCTTTAGAAAATACTGCTTATTGGATGTCAAAGTGTAGATTTGTTTTCTCATCTTATGTTTTTTAATAAAATTTATTGGAATTTGTGAACTTTCTTAAGAAAATTGGAAATAGTTCATTCCTCTAAAGTCTTATCGTACATGTATATCAAATTTTGTTTTGTTTTCCTAAATTTTTAGTCAATTAAATTGCTTCACACACATGCAACATTTTTTCTCCTTTTTCACACCCACTCTTTTGGAAGAAAACACAAGTGGGTGTGAAATTCTTGATTTTTTTCCTCATCTTCAAACTAAAAAAATATTGTAGTTCATATAATAATTGAAAGTGATGGCATGCCATGCTAGCACAGTCAGACATTTTTTATGAATTTTAGCATTGTTTCATAGATGTTATTCAAGACATCAAACAAGACATGAATTGAAATGTCAACTCAAACATGCACATGTTTTTTGCAACGTCTACCAAGACATCCAAATAAACAAGATCTAAATCCTAATGCATCAAGTATATCCCATATGGTTTGTCTTTCCTCCTACCATTCTATTTGTATAAATACTAGATAGTTTCTCATTTAAATATACTTACAATTAAATGAGCTTATATGCCAATTATCATATATAATGTATTTTATACAATGCATGTTATATGATGTATTGTATATAATATTTGGTGTATGATGTATTTTGAATGGTGTATTGTATAAAATGTATGGTGTACAGTGTATGATGTATTTTGAATGGTGTATAATGTCGTTGAAAACAACCAATCAATCTTTTTGCAAATGAACCACCACATCTCGCATGACAAGATGACGTTTGTTTTGATGTCCCAAGTAATATTGTGACATTGTATACGACGTCATGGAAGACAAGCCTCCAAAGCCTGAACCCTCATAAGACTGCACATGTGGTGTCTGACGTGGAAGCGTTATGTCAGATTTTTTGGGGTCCAGGTCATTGCCTCGGGCAGCCCGATTCTTTGGATAAAGAAGTTTGCGTCGCAAGAGTTGCCCCCCCCAAAAGGTGATGTGGCACTGTGGACCCCTCCACGTGCCACACTTACAGAAGTTTGGAGTTCGAGGATTTGTAGTGACATCACCAGAAATCTTCATGTTTCACATGACGTTTCAGGAAATTTAAGCACGTTTTTACATGTTAAAAAAAACGTATTTTGGACGACATCAACGATGACATGAAACCCATAGAAAACAACGTAGTTGATGTTTTTTTCAACAGTCATCAAAAACGCAGTTTTCTTATAGTGTCCTGACTTAGTAGCTTCCCAATTCCGACGTAAAGCCGGATTGGTGGACTTCCTTTGTTTCCTCTCCCAGCAATCAATGACCGGCTCCTCCTCCTTGAGCTCTTCTTTTTCAGATTCCAGCTGATCTGACTCAACTTCGCTGGTGAGGCCGAAATTCAAGATTTCAGACCTGGTCTCGTACTCTATCAGCTCTCCGTTACTGAACACCTCGTTCTGATGGTAAAGGTGGAAGAGATACGTAATAATAGGGTTGTGTTTTCCCTTCCCAACATAGTCAGCCAGCTTCGACACTACCCTGCAATGACCTTCCCCCAATGTACAAACCTATTCTTCATTGCCGCAAAGATTGTGTTGATTACAGTCACCGTAACCCAAGTAGGCTTCTCCAGATACAGAATCGGAATCAAAAACTCTAAAATCCGTTTATGCCTCTCGTCTTTACAATCGTTGATAGTGTGTCCTTTTGCGTTAGCCGGAATCTTAAATTTTCCGGTCAAAAACTTATCCGCTCGGGAGGCAAGTCCGGATCCAGTTTTCTGGAACCCATCATTACAAAAAATTTGAACCCTGGAAGGAGCCGCGAGTTCTAGTGCAATTAGAGAAAAAAAGTTATTTTTTATTTTTAAGAAATTGAATCTGACGTGGCACTAGTATAACCACGTCAGCGCCATGTCAGCGCCACGTCATCTTAACCCTTTTTTTTGACAAAATTTATTTTTAAAACTTAATTTAAAAATTGAAAGATTTTTTTTTTTTTTCGTATTGGCACCACGGGTTGCTGTAGCAGCCCCTTACAGGATTCAAATTTTTTCTAATGCAACTTCCATCCAAGCATCCTCCGTCTAGGCATCCTCCGTCCATGCTACAGGTTGACCCCTTACGATTAACTTGTATTGATTCGGAACTCCTACAATGAGCTCCTAAATCATTTCTTCATTTTTGATGCTCCATGGTCTCCGATATAGTGCGTCACACCCTATGCTTGTTAAATCTTCTTCTAATTGTTTCCATATGTTTGGATCATTAGGAATTCCCAGACATACCATCTGGGTTGTGATTGTATGTTTACGGTTGCTACCCTTCGCCGTAGAATTGTCGATTGACAAAACACGGATTTGGCGTTCACACACCAAACTCATTGTTTCTCTCCTTGTCGAGATCACTATCTCACCACTCTTTCACTCAACTATGCACATGCAACATACTGCGAAAGAAAGAGGAAAGAATGGAGGTGGCAGTGACTGGGTTTAAGTACTCGTTGCTTTGCCAGCGATTCTTGGAGAGAGCCGTTTACTGTAATGGTACCCTAAATTCCTAGGTTGGAATTTTAAATTATAGGTCTTCCCTATCCGGATCATTTCYRRTTTCYGRATTYRACTTTTGGTCYGGTTACGGAATATCCTATTTCACTTCTACGCACTCAGAAACTAATTAAACCCAAAATTCAAGCCTAGCTGATTATAATTCATGTTTCCTACCAAAAAAATTGATAATTTTACTCTATCCTAGTTCTATTCCATCCTAATTTATTTCGTCCGCAGTTTCCATACTCCCACAGTCCTCTTCAATTTCATCCACACTAATAGGCTTAGCAACACTTGTTCCTTCACTATTTTGTGTCGAATTGTCACCACACTAAAAATGCCCAACTTCAACTCCGTGATCCTCATAAGACAAGGCCCAAATAGTGCTACTAATCTCAGCTCCATTGGCATTTTGCAAACATCTAGCCATTTTCAATTTCTCTAATTGCTTCTTACAAGAAAAGAGTAAACACGCCTTACATCTCTTCCTACCTGCATCCTTCCAACCAAAAACATTGAAAAAAACTAGTCTATTTTTGTTGGTAGCTTTGCATTCTCTCCAATATATAACACTCTTGTAGTCTAATGAAGTAAATGAACGTATTCTCATCTGATTGATTACAACTTTTTTAGAGAGAACATCTACTTACCAAGAAATAGAAGGTCACTAAGATCATCATTTTTTTGCTCAATTACCTCACAATCACTCTTACATTTGAAGACATTATTTCTATACTATTACAAGCCTCCATTTCATAGCTTTGGATTTGCCTTTGTCTTTGAGTGCGGCACTATCTACAAACTCATCCTCAAAATCATTGTATGAAGAGTTCTAGTTTGTGGGTAAGTGTTCTTTTAGAGACTCCGTACTTACCCACAAACTAAAACTCCTCAAAACTTTTAGCCCACTAATCCAAATGGAATGGTTCAAAGCTTTCCACTTATATATAATTGTAAAGAACCAATTTCAAATTTTTATTTTTTCAAAAAGTGATTTTTAAAGAAGCTTTTTGGGCTGCCCAAAGTTAAGAGAAAATCACATATCATGCAATAAATTTTTAACAGTGTTGTCAAATATTATGAAAAATTGTTGGGCCTTAAGGCTACTCCTTGGACACATGTTGTGTAAAACTTTCAAAGAAAAATAATGAAAACTCCATTGGTAGTGAGCTGCCCAAAATTGCTATGTTGCCAAAAAAACGCAGTTTGGTCCTTCAGGGGTTAACTACTTTTGGAGTTGGACTATTCAATGAATTTTGGACTTTACATCCAAAGATCTCTAGATTATAACATCAGGAGATCTCCCAATGTTTGCATAGATCTTCTGATGTCTTGCATTATCTCTTGATAACCATTTTTTTTCTACCAATGACCATTATTAATTTTGGACTTTCAAAAGTCCAAAAATAGTTAAATGTGGCATTAGGCAATATAGGACCAATTTTATGAAATTGATTTTTTGGGAAATAAATAAATTACAGTTCAAGTTCTATTGGTTATGTTTATGCACGCACGTTTTGGACCATGGATTAATAGAAAACAGAAACTGTAAAAAAAATGATGAAAAATTTGTATTATATGGTGAAATTGTCATTTTGTACTTGTTACAATGTCATTTTCAAGACTCCAAACTGGCCTCATATGAACACCTATAAATAACATGATGTAGCATATGATCCCCCCCAAAGTGAAGTCCCTAGAGCAAAATTTTTATCTAGCAAGTGGTCAAAGTATGTCTATGCTACATGGAAAAGGAGATAGAAGAATTTTCCTTGAATTCAAATGTTATAATCATTAATCAATCTCATATTTGTATAGTGAAAAGAATCAAAGATTTTTTTTTGTAGTATCATGCGATTATCCTCATCTATTGTATGGTTGAAGATATGAAAAAATATTGATTGGTCATTCATCTATTAAATGGCAAGTTTTGAACCCTTTCTAGCAAAATGTAGTCATTGTTTTTTAGGAATTCACATCCTAGGATTCCTCTAAAAAAATGTTCTAAAATGTCTTTTTTAGGATATCTTAACATTGTGTCCTCACATTCTCTTTGTTGAGTTATAACTTACTATGTCCTAAAATGCTTTCTTTTGGATTCTTCACAATTGTCTCCCTATATCCTTGTCTTCTTGACTTCTATTGTAGCTTAGGATGTTTTCCCATGGATTCCCCATATTGTCTCTTTACATCTTTTGTTGTTGACTTGTACTTCTAGGTTTGGATTGTTCAATTGGTAACTTCCAATCTATACAATTGCATTGGGTGTAAAAGTGAGTCATCTCATTGATTCACAAATTTGGGCAATTGAGATTACTTCTACAATCTTGGTATAGTTTTAAAAGCAATTATGTGTGAGAGATATCAATTTCTTCTATTAGACTATAATTGTTTCAAGGAGCATGGCTCAGTATGCAAGAAGTTGCAATGATAATTTAATCATTTATTCATTCGGTCCAAAACTTGTTGCAAAAATTAATCTTTTTTGACTTCCAATAAGTTCTAACAGCAGATTAGGCTATTTTAATAATACAAACAATGCTCAATTGCATTGTGTAGTTCTAATAGCATGTGTAGTTGTGTACATAGTTTTATAGAAGCTACTTTCTTTTAAATCAAAGGTCTATAAAAGGGCTCAAGCTTTAAAAGTGTCCATCTTTTGAAATGAACACTATTTGTATTTTTCTTTTTCATTGCACCAACAATCTACAATGATTTACATTTTAGGAGGTGGATGCTTTTAGTGAATTGTATAAATTTCAACTTCAAAAATTCATAACTAATTCTACAAAGCTCAAAAAAAAAAAAAAACTTGGGTTGGATGCCGATTCTGTTTGTTTTTCATGGAAAGTTACTAAAAAATATTTCAAGGATTCTATCCTCCCTCAATTAATTTCCAGCTCTTACATGGGCACTTTATGGACTTCGTAGATCATTGCACAAAACACTTAAAGCCCTTTGTCACACCCTAGCTTTCTTTTTTTTTTTGCCATAACTTTTGTGTTTTAGCTCCAAATGACTCAAAATTTACACATAACCATTGTATAACTTTTCTGATTTTTGAAGATTTTTCAAAAAAAATTTACTATTTTTAAATAGACCCAAATATTTCTCACAATGGATGATTTAGGGATTTTTTGCACCATTTTTTCCCCTGAAAAATGAATTTTGAGCTGAGATTTGGAGAGAATGGTTTGTTAGTAGCTTTATAGCTACTGTCCAAAGGAATTTTAAAAACTCAAATTTTACTGTAGTGTAGAAGTTCACAAAAAGAGCTTCTTTCTGCATTTTTTTCCAAAGGTATGAAACATGATTTTGGTGAGTTTTTTGGTCCAATCCCATCTACAAAAAGTCTTTTTTCATGAAAAATTTTTAGTTTTAAAAAAAAAATACCATTTTCTAAAAATTAAAATCTCCAAAGTGGTATTTTCTTCACCGGATTCTATGTGAATTCTATGTCTAAGATTTTGGTGAAGAAAATTTGAGTTTTGAAAATTCCTTTGGATAATAGCTATAAAGCTACTAACAAACCATTCTCTCCAAATCTCAGCTCAAAATTCGTTTTGTAAGGAGAAAAATGGTGCAAAACCCCCCTAAATCACCCATTGTGAGAAATTTTTGGGTCTGTTTAAAAAATTATTATTATTTTTGAAAAATCTTCAAAAATTAGGAAAGGTATACAATGGTTATGAGTAGCTTCTCTGTAAATTTCGAGTCATTTGGAGCTAAAACAAAATAGTTGTGGCAAAAAAAAATCAAAAACTAAGGCGTGACAAAATGCAACAAATAGTACAAGTGTTTTGTGCAATGACCCTCCTACATTCAGTTACATACTTGACTTCCAATCCAAAGCTTCACTTCAAATACAAGCTAAGATAGGAGGTCCATGAAGAGCTCAAAGTGAATTTTGGGGAAGTGAAACTTTTTGAAAGTAAGTTGAATATTTCTCAGTAAGTTTTCCTTGAAAAACTACAGTAGTGGAATTGAGCTTTGTGGAATTAGTTATGAATTTTTGAAGTGAAAATGGTATAGGGCTCTAGAACCGCCCACATAACATTCTTAATTGGGTGTGTATCCTCTCCCCAAGTGGAGGTATAATCCTCCGCTATATACTTGGGGGGAGGATTAAGGTTATAATAGAAGCAATTTCATTGGCTGGCATGCTTGGGAGAGAGTGGGCTCTCAGACTTGGACATGCTGATTGGTTGCTAGGGGGCCAGATTTTGAGGAGCAAAAGGGACCCCCCCATGAAGGTTAAGAATGTTATGCACCTCCTCAATTGGAAACTATTTGTACATTCTTGTGAAGATGAAAAAGAAACATGTACAAATAGTCTACAATTGAAGAGGTGGGCAGTTTCAGAGCCTAAGCGGGTTTCAAGCCTCCCACCTTACGAAGAGAGGCAGGGTAGCTGGGTAGCGGCTCGCCTAGCCTAAACCCTACCCCGAGGCCGTGTACTTTCTCTTGAACCAAATCTGGGCCATCATGAGCACTGGCTGCTGCGCCGTTGTTGGAAATGGAGTCTCCTCCAATTCCCACCTGGCTGGCCAGTTTGTTACTTCTGTCCAGCGTCGTGACATGTTCTGACCAAAAGCAATTCTTCCTCGAGAGTCCAGTCTTCGTTGAACGAATGTTCGAGAGTGGGAGGACTCCCATAATATAGGCCACTACTTTAGCCCCGCGTTTCCAGCGCTGGCTCATACCTCCAGTCGCCACTTGACCACCCCCATTAGTCCTTTCCTGGTCATAGGATTTGCCTTTGAATCCAACAGACCAACTCTTGAAAGGAAGAAAGAAAGAAAGGCGGATAGAAAGAGAGAGAGATAGAGAGAGGCTCTCTCGATTGCACAATCCCTGGACAACTTTGCCAAAAGTTAACGCAGGCCACGATCCCTGGAGAATTTTGATTTGGCATGATGACAAACGTGCTGCGATACAGRACAAGAAATTTCTCGGTAGTAGACCACGAACCTGATAAGAGTATGGATGGCTTTTTGACGTAAGGACGGTCAACTAGTTAGGGCTCCAACGTGCAAATTCAAGTCACCGGCAATTGCTAGCTCCCAATTCAGTGAAACCTGTTTTCCAGGAAGTAGTGAAGAGTTTTTCAGCATCAATGTCGGTAGAAGACTGAAGATGCACAGGAAGTTACAGCACCTGCGCTTGGCAACGGTTCCAACAGAATGATGGAAGCTGCACAGCAGGAATGCAGGAGAGGGATGTAATGAGCCCAGAAGCCAGTTGGGAGGGTTGTGTCAGCATCGAGCCAGGACAATAAAGAGCGAGTTGCGCTTGACTTCTGACCGTCCAAGGAGGCCACCAACGTGTGACCTGACCTGACTGAAAACGAAACAGGAAAAAGCCGAAGCGAAGCGATCCAGCGAAGAAGGCAGGGAAAGCGAATGAGAAACAGAAAAAAGAGATACTTACAACAGGATTTTATGTAAAGTTGGTCACCCACCCTTAGTTTTTTAAATCCGTGGGTGAGAGGCATCATACAGTTTGGAAAATTGTCATGTCACGGATCATTCACAGAAAGGGTAAAGGAATTGCTACATGTWAGTGCCGGCCAGTAATGGATCATGCACTAGTGGCAATGCGCCACGAAACTCTGTTGRTTGAACCTGGTCAGTGGGTCACTCTTTCTTGTCTTTCTTTCTTTCATTCTTACTTTCTTTCRCTACGGAACTGTGAAAGACAACATTGAAGAAGAATCAGTTGCCTTTCACAAGTATGCCTCATCATCATGCGCCGGGACGGACACCAGATGTGGGGTGCCAGACCTCTGCAGAAAATCCCCAGCTAGCTGGCCCCTGCCAACGTTGTAACCCGAAGACGATTGAATTAACAAACCTGCCGATGTTTATGATACAAAATCTGAAACCACGCTGAGGTGACTCAAAATGTTCTAAGTCCCGGATACACCCTSAGGCACAGGCTTGCAAGCACCCGGGTGTAGGGAAAATTGGGTGTTATGTACAGGGAGGAAGCCCTAGTCTCGCACCTGCGGCGCGCACAGACCCTGTTCCAAGCGTGAGCCGTCGTCGTCGTCGTTCACAGGGACTATTCGGAAGCTCTCTTTCGCTGCATTAGCTGCCAGGGTGATGGGCAAGAGCTCGGCATCAGTCAGAATTGGTTTGGTGAATTCCTGCGCCCGCAGGGATTCGTAGTTCCAGTCGGTGCGCAAGACCACAAACAAAATGGACGCTGCGCAGGCAATTTGTGCCGCGAGCAGCCCGTACCAAAGCCCACCGAACCCGACTTTGAACCAAAACGCGAGCGCCACGGCCACGGGCGTSCCCACGAAGTAGAACGAGCCCAAGTTGATTCTCGCCCCGATCGCCGGGCGCGCGCTCCCTCGCAGAACGCCCACACCCGTCGTTTGCGGGCAGTTCCCGAGCTCGCAGAGTCCCATGAGCGGCATCACAGCGGCCGTCAACGCCAACACATTCTTGTCGTCCGTAAAMACATGGCCCCACGTATTGCGAAGCACAGTCGTCCATGTCAAGCTCACCAATGCGATCATGAACGCACATCCCAGCGCCACTAGCGTSGCCACGCGCGCCTTAGCGGGCTTCCCCGCGCCCAGCTCGTTCCCCACCCGCGTCGACACGGATGAGCTCAGCGCCTGTGGGAATGTGTACATCAGCGACGTCGTCTGGATCACAATCGCCGTTGTCGCGACCGCCACTTGCGGATTGGGCAAATACCCAGCTAACACCGTCATAATCTCATACCACCACCATTCCAAACAGACAGCCAGGCAGCTGGGGAGGGCGAGGCTCAGCAATGGGCACCACTCGCGCAGGCACTTGGCCGACCACGGCACCCATGTGCCTTTCAACGCGCCGGAGTACCAGAGGTAGCTCAAAATGAAGAGTACCATGTTGAGATTGGTGCAAACGGAGGCTAGTGCCACCCCAGCGACGCCCATCTCCAGGACAAATACGAGCAGGATGTTGAGCGGGACGTGGAGCAAGACCGCGAGCGCGGAGCACCAGAACATCGGCGTCGCCAGCCCTTGCGACTTGAGATAGATGCGCAGAGGTTGTAAGAAACTGTTGGCGAGCAAATCGGGRAGCGACCACAAGCAGTAGACGCTCGCCACGGACGTGATGTCTGGGTCTTGACGAAGCCCAAGCAGGATGCTCTCCAGGTTGTACCAAAGCGCACTGATCGGGATGCTCACTAAGAGCAGTATCAGGATGGTGCGCTGCAGCGCCAGACCGATCATGCCGTAGTTCCCCGATCCGAAGGCCTGCCCGCAGACGGGGTCCATGCCCGAGGCCAGACCTGCGAGCACCGAGTAGCCCGTGATGTTGGTGAAGCCCACGCTAAGCGCGCCGCCAGCGAGCTGCAACCCGCCCAGTCGGCCCAAGCACAGGACGGACACCATGGCGCGCACGTACACCACGCAGTTCAGAGCGGCCATGGGGCCTGCGATTTCTGACAGCTTCTTCAATTCTTCAATTATCTGCAAGGRAAAGGGGAGGCGGGGGATGCATTTAGCACAGGAACTTGACAATTTCCCAAAACCTTGATCACAATGTACAGGTGCTATTGAYCTAACTCTACCCCTCAATTTGGTGCATGCCCGAGTTAAACCCTAATTCCCAAGCTTCCGATAACCCCAGTTATTCTTCCAATCCATCCGACCCAATCTGTGCAACGACATGAGTCTCCGATCAAATCCCCACACGAATTGACAACCTGAGCATCCTTGGGGGGAAATGAGTAGATCGCAAAGTGTTGAATGTGCTTCAATTGGCAGCATTGAGACTTTCCTACTTCAACTGTGAGCTTGCCAACATTGTGACTTCGTAGCTAAACAGACAGGGCTTGTTAAATTTCACGAGTTGTGAACCAGAATGTTACGTACCCCTGCCTGTTGAGCAATCCTACTCACTTATAAAATGACAGGAACAAGTGATTACCACCCGTTATGAAATCGAAACCACGTGATCGATCAATATTTCCTGACCTCACTACCTCAAAAGAAAAGGGTTGACATGGCTTAATTACCCTACAAAAGATTCTTCACACTTCATGCCAACATTCCTCTTCTTCTTCCTTCCTTGTCCCTCTGACCTAAGCCATGACATTATGTTACCAAAATTCCGCGCCACATGGCGCTCTTTCACTGTGTCCCTCCCATTGTGTAGTTGACTTTGACGTGGACGTTGAACTAACAAACGTATAATTCTCGCCTGGCGTAGTTAGAAGAGACCGGAAACCGTAGTTCAAGGCCTAAACAGAGATTCCGAACCCAAGAGGAGTTTGTTTTAGTTCAGCCTGCCTAAAAAAACTTGGAACGTGCTATTCCGTGGCTTCACAAGCGAAAGCACTGAAACGAACTCCACTTTGAGATCCCCCCAAAATGTTTCTTTAATAAAATTGTGGAGGAATTACAAAAGCAATGGTCGTCAGGTTATCCAGGCCCGTTTTTCCGAATTGCCATCGAACGACCAGAYGAAGATCAGGCCCAGCGAGGGCATGGCAWGGCAAAAAAATAATTGCCTTCATCTGGGCCGTCCACAAGAATCTCGTTGTGGAAAAAGAGGGTGAAAAAGAGGATGAACTTCTAGCTACTCAGTGCCAGGAGAAAAACGACGTGGCAGGCGCGTTCATTCCGTTCCATTGCGGAGGAAATGAAATCATTGGGAGAGGGATTTAAGAGCCCTCCCTGCAACGAGACCAAAAAAGCACCGGCTGACATGCTCCTTCATTACTCTCAAAGTGGAAAGAAGGCAGGAATCTCTAAGCTCTAGCTCCAGGGCCTATATAGCCACCAGCTTTACAGTACACTACTAGTGATGGGGGAAAAACACCCCACACGCATAAAGAGGACAGAATCGTAACAGCCTCGGTATCACATGCCTCGGCGTTTCCGGAGGGAGAATTGATGATGATGGGAGCCCTTATCCTTCTGGGACCCATTCGGCTAGCCTGCCTCTTGTTGCAGCGAATGTCTACAGTATCCTCACGAATGAACGGTCCGATCAAACGCCAATGAAAGAGAACAGAGAAGGAGAGAGAGAGAGAGAGACAAAGTATGAGATGCCGAACCTGACGAATAGACGGGCATTGGTGGAGCGGGTCGAGGGCGCAGCCTGGCTCCTTCTCTAATTCGTGGACAACTTGTGTTTCCAATTCGTCGTCAGAAGACGGAGTGGCCATGAGAAACTTGGCGCTGGTCGAATGGTAGTGATCCGAGTCTCCCGATTCGCTGCTGTTAGATTCATCGTCTGAGCAGTGCATGCTCTTCATTGGAATTCGAGGCTTCGAGAGGGGAGATTCGGAGAGAACCTGCAAGAACGGCTCTGATTCCGCCAGACAAGAATCGTTGTCCGACAATTCATCGTCGGAGGATTGAGAGGCGCTGCTGTCCGTCAGCCTGGCCACCGGATTACCCATACAATGAACTATTGGTATCACGACCGCTGCTGCTCAACCCGCGCGCGGACTTCGCATCAATGACCGAACACTGCAACCGCTTGGGCTGTATCAACACCCAAGAAACAACTACCAAGAGAACTCGGAGACTAGAAGAAGAAGAAGAAGAAGTATTCGAGAAAGAGGAACGGTCGTCCTTAGATACTGCAATCGAATCCTCTACAAGTTTGATTCCTGGAATCCATGGCAAAGCGAAACAAACGCGCCAAGGTCGTGCGAATGGGATGGTCCTCTTCTTCCGTGACACCTGCTTGCGAACTCTCCACTAACGATCGCCCAACACTAATCAAATAAGGAATTCGTGTCTATCGCCCGCGACGGCGAGAATCGGATCCCAGATGCGTTCGAGAAAGATTGTATCCCCCAGAGTGAATCCAGAGGGAGACTACTACCTGAAGCGGCGACACTCAGACTGGGATTCACTAAAATGGAGACTACTACTTGATGTCGTCGCCTTCTTCGCGAGCGACCTGGAACCACTCTAAGAAAGTCCAGAAGCATGCAACACGCGTATGACATCCACTTTCAAGAAGCGACCGAAGAAGAGAATCTCGAAAGCAAGAAGGCTAAGAGGAACCTCCAAGACTCGACACAGCTAACTAGCTAGCTAGATCAGTATTCCGCAAGCGCGTTGGTATCCCGTCCGGACCCCAGCGAAATGATCATGCGATTGATTCAATCCATTAATCACGAAACACGGGTCCGTCCGTCTATCTATCTGATCCTTCCCTTCATCAATCGCTGGCCCAATAAATTAACACCGACCACGCTTTGCGCGGTAGCACCGCCACCAAACGTTTCAACTAACCCAACGAACGCGACCGCCCCAATGCCCCAGAAGAAGCGATGGCCAGCGACTACCTCTTTCCCTCGCGTGTAGGCAATGATCACGTTCCGTGTCTGTCCGTCTCTCTCTGAGACTCTCCTTCTCTTTCCCTCTGTCGCCTGCTGTCTTTGCGACTAGTTTGTATAAGTTACGATACGACTCTCCACACTCGCAGAAGAAAGGCTGCGAGACCCCGTCCCAGAATGGGAGGTCCGTGGAAAACTAACGACAAGGAAGGGCGACTGGAAGGATTAAGCGAAACCCAGGCTGACGTAGGTGACGACGGTGAAGAGTGTGAGAGAAGCAACACCACGGGTATTTGACGCACTGGACACTACGCCCTCCCTCCCTCCGTCCCTCCCTCTCTCTTCCTCAAGAAAACCCAAAAAAAGAATAAAAATGAAAGAACCCCGAGTAATAAGCGAGAGCAAGAGGGGACGAACAGAACGAAGGTGGCGATGAGAGAACCCTGTCACTCAAGAAGCTGAACTGAAAGCCTGAGATCTCGTCTTTCCCGTTGCTGGGCTTTTTCTACTCCCTCAGCAGCAGCAGCAGCAGCAAAAGCTCAAGTTAGCCCACTCACGCTCCAGTCGCGACGGACCCACTCCAGCTCTACCCTCCACTATATGACTGCCTGACGGACCCTAAGGGCGCGCCAGCTAGCTAGCCAATTCCAGCCAGCGATGGTTGGGAAGCTCAGGTTTCGAAAAACCACCAAAAACGACGACGACGTCGGTCACGCTGGATCCGCGAGGCAAGACGGATGGGCTAAACATGGCGACTCCCCAGGAGCAGGGCAAACTAATAATAAGGCAGGCGAAGGCAAAGGAGTGAGCCTGGTGCCGAAACCAAAATATTTAATTAATAATTTAATAATTTAATTAATTAATAAAATTACGATCATATAATAAGTTTAGGCTTGGGCCTTGGGCCCTGGGCCTTAGGGGCTCTGCCCCCCCGTGGGCCGTGGGTGCCTGGGTGCTGGCCTGCTGGGTGGGGGTCCAGCTTCGGTCTCTGGTGGCTTGGTGACTCGTGTGCAAGGCCATTAGTCAGAATCCAAATTTGGATCAGGGGCCCTGGATTATTATTACTAGCATGGACGGAGTTGTCTCCAACATTTGGAACAATCCACAATTGGGTGTGCCAGAGACAACTGAAGGGATCATTGCAGGGACAAGGGGAGCTGGGCTATGAAGTTTATGCAGGACACTAAATCGTGCCCATGAAATAGGCCCAGCAAGGTAATGTTTGGGTTCTCTAGGGTTAAAAGTAAAAAAAAGTCCCCTATATTGAGCCATCTATATTGAGCCTCCTATATTAACTAGGGTATGCTATAATTCTCTCCTAGCTAATGTGGGGTCTCTTTATTGCAAATCTGAATTGAGAAATTGCAAAAAAACAGTTGTGCAAAAAATAAAAAATTCCTATGTTTTCCCCTACAGTAAATCTAGCCTGCGGGGCCCATTTCATGAGCACAATTTAGTGTCCTCCAAAGGTTATTAGGACGGAGGAGGGCTCGGCATTCCTTCAATTGTATTGGCTAGATCTGACAATTCATCCCCACACAATATTATTAGTCAAATTAAAGGAGGCAACCCATTTTCGATCACACACCGTTTTCAATCTATAGACTGTTGTCTTTCCATGAAGTTATGGTGCAATCCCTGGACTAGTTGTGGCTCATTACGATTGATTGCAAGGCTCTCAATATTGCAATTAGCCATTGGTCGATTTTGCAATTAGCCTATGATAAGTAATAGAAAGGTTTATATCACCATTACAGGTCTAAGAGAATCTCCCACTAAAAAATTCATAGTAATTTCATTTTATGTAATAAGATTTTGGAAAACTATACAATCCTTCCAAAATTTATTGTTGTACATGGCCACATGGGAACAATTCACATTAAAAAAGAATTGCGCTCCAAATATGCACAAGGGTCATTGCAAGAAACACCGGTCCTATTCTCCGTCACAAATAGTGCGGCTCTCTTGTAATCTTCAATAACTTTTGAAGCATAAATCCCATAAACTTGAAATTTTTATTGGACATGCCTAACTTGATTATAATCATATCTTTTATTTTTCAAAAAAATTTAAAATAAATTTACATTTAAAAATTGTTTTTGCTAATTTGTCACACTTTGAGGTTTAAAGGCTTTCACTACTTTAGGAGTCATTAAATTTATTGATTTGGAGCTGAAATTTTCACAGTCTATTAACTTAGTAGAAAAGCATAGACCTAACAAAGGAACTCTAAAAATTTATTATTTTATGTCCTCCACATGAGTGCAAACAACACTCCCATTGCGAGCATTTTCAAAACATTGATGATGGTTCTAGGACCATTTTTTTGGTGAAATCTCATCACCATCAAATCTTTCCAAATGGACAATTTTTAATTTTTGAAAAAAATTATTTTCCTATTTTTTACAAATTAAAATGTCAAAGTACCTATTTTCATGAGGTTCTACTATTTTTCTAGTTCACCTAGTTAGAAAAAATTTCTATGCTTTTCCTTCCTAGGCTACGTTCTTCTTAAAGGTATATGCATTAAACACATTTTTCATATTTTTTTAAAATTGTTTTTATAATTTTACAGTACTCCCAAAAAATCACGAGTATTGTAGCCAAAATGTACAAAAATTGGCAGGTGTTTCTTGCAATGACCCATAATTGCTTATTTAATCAGAAATATATTGCCTCCCTTAGACCCTAAAAGACCAAGGCCTTTTTTTGCAACAAAACACTCAAAAATGCCATTTTTACAACAAAGAGTAAAAACATTTGAAAATTGTTTGTTTTGCATATCTGACCGTAGGATCTTACACCTAACTAGTATTAGAATATGTGGTAAACATTTCAAAAAATTTGACTGCAGAGATTGCAAGATAACTACGTTTCAAGTGAAAAGAACAAGTTTTTCAGCACACTGCAAGACTAGATTATTTGACTTTGAACCTTCTTAACTTTAATTTTTTGCACTACAAAGTTTTGAGCTTTAAATCTTTCTAATGGAAAATTGAGTTGAGAATTAGGGGGGGGGGGGGGGGGGGAATTTCCAAAAAAATTCAATTTTATTCTTTAAAAAATTGTTGAATAGGAATAAGTACAACTGTACAAGAAAGAAGGAAAATCTAAATTATTAATATTTTTAAGGTGGAATTAAAATGCACTAATCTCAATGGTGAGATTGTTCTAGCTAAAAAACTTAAATTATGTAGAACAATTTTTTCTTAAAATTGTAAAAATGGCATTCAGAAATAAATCCTACAAGTTAGTTTTTGAAGAGGATGCTCTAATTGTCCAAAAAACAAGATTGTCTATAACTTTCTCATAACAAATCCAAATGGAATGAATCAATGCTTTCTATATATACAAAAATATAAAATATGAGAAAAAAAATTAAAAAAATAAAATTAAAATTTTGAAACTTTTTTTTCTTAACCCCTCACACCCCTCCCCTATGTTGATTTGGTTTGGGCATAACTTTTGTTCCTAGACACTGATTGAAAAAAAAATTATATTCCCGTGAAGCTAATTAGTTTTTCTATCTTGAAGAAAATTTTCAAAAAATCAGGATAAAAATTGAGACCGTAGGTACATGCCCAAAATCTACCTTGTCCCTTGAAGGAACTAATGGTCCTTTAGGCGTTAATTACCAAAGGAGATTTTGGCTTCTGAGTTGATCAATTTTTTCATTTAATTTAGCTCCTCTAATAAATTTTTGGTTAATTAGCTTTTCAGTTAATTTTTCAGTTAATTTAGCACATCAACCGAACTTGTATTAATAATAGGTTGAATTGTTCTATTCTATCATTAGATGTTTTTTGGGCGGTCTAGAAGACTGTGAGTTCCCGGGCTGTGGGAACACATTGGGAACTCTGGAACTCTGCCACATAGACAATCTGACGTGGCACAGAGACTGCCACGTCAGATAATACTAATTAATTAATTATTTTAATTATTTATTAATTATTTTAATTAATTATTGATTATTTAAAAAATAATTTTTTAAATCAGTTTTTAGTTTCTTTACACTTTCTAAGAATTCGGAAAAAAAAAAAAAAAAAAAAAATTTTGAAATTCAAAATTTCAGACCAGCAGTCGCTGGTTCCCTGTGCAGGGAACAGTTTCAGGGAACAGCCCCAAAACAGGCTCTTACCGGGCTGAAAAAACATCTAATGTGAGGACATAACTAACATGCAAAGAATACAATGTTTATTCCTGCTCTATTGCGCACAATTTTACATACAATCGTTCTTAACATGAGATGTTCATTTGGTACATGCTTATGAATTGAATTTTTAGTGCATTTCTTATTCCGCTACATTGTACAGATTTAAATCTCTAAATTGATGTCATTGTTGAAGTTATGCCACAGACTTTGACATTTGTGAGATGACGAGTGCTTTTACCAATTCCAATTTTGAAATAGGAAAAACAAGAATAGAAAGGAAAAGTTAAAGAAAATGATCAAACTTTTTTTTTTAAATAAAAGAAAGAGTAAATAAGAAATAAGAAAGTTAAATAAATAAAATATTTTTTTTAAATAGAAAAGAAAGGAAGAGAAAAGTAAACATGCATGTTTTTATATTTTTTTAATTGAGCATTGAAAAATTCCAAGAGCACATGAATTGGAAATTGGGCCTTAGAATACGGCCCAAGGGCTTTACATTAATTGAGGCCAGATGGAAAAACTAGGGCCAAATAGAGGGCCGGATTGAAGGCAAATCCAATTGGCCTTCCATCCAACAGCCGGCCTTCCATCCAGCCTCAAGCCTAATGTAAAGCCGGCCTAGTTAAGCTACCACAATCATGTTCAACACACACCAGATGAAATGTTGCCTCTAATTTTACTCAAACTTAACTATCAGAGAGCTAACTATCATCTAATGTTAAGCAACTCTCTTCTGTTACAAATCTTAAGCATTCTATTACAAAGAACTCTCAACGCACCTAAACAAAAGTGTCAAGTGAAGTCACCCATAACTTAGGCAAACTTAGCCACTTCAATGTGTTCCAGCAATACACCAAATTCTATGGATCAAACACAACAAACACCAGGTTGAAAARTACACTAAGCTCAGCCACATTGAGCCACATGATTCTCCTGACCAAACACACCCCCATGACAAACACCAAGTTGAAAAGAGGCCGAATTAAGCGATCCAAACGTGATGCTCTACCAAAGCGCACCCAGATTCACCTGCACTATGAGGCTACAAAGCTCACCCATACTCGAAACAAAACTCAAAAAACTCCAGCATCACCCAAAACTCACGCAAATAGCTGAAACTTGGTCGCCAAACCCTATCACCACAGCGGATCAATGGTTCGGGTTTTTTTCATCGATGGAGCTACATCAACGGTTCTTCACAGCCTATTACTGTATTCAAAGTAAGATCTTCAGTCCCTATTCCCCGAAATTCGCGGCTATTTTTCACAATCGGAGCAACGGTGCGGAAGGGGGTTGTTATTTTTTTGGAATAAATTGGACGGATCAAGTTATTTGGCAAGAAGAGGGGGCAACCACAAGGATGGGACGCCTATTTTTGGCTCATTGTAGTGCACTAATGGAACTAGCTTGTGTATATGTTAAAAAAATCATTTTTGATTCCTATGATGTTCAAAAACTAATGAATCAAGAATTTCTCTTTCAATCCAACAAGATCCCACAAAAATCAAGATATTCTGATGACATGAACCATGACCATTTGCTCATTACTTGGTTGCTTTTCAGCTGGAGGAGCAAACAATGGTGATTTCTGATGTATCCATTAGGGTTTAAATTTTTTAATTTGTTTTATTTTATTTATTTTTGAAACACATGGATAATTTTCATTGATAGAAAACAGTTATTTAATTTTTTTTTTTTTTTTGGGGGGTGATAAATTAAGGAGCCATTTGAGAATTCATTTGACTAATTTTTTTTTGACACAAGTAAAGAGGCCTTTCCAGCAAGAAAAATAAGAGTATAAGTGCCTAGCCGCAAGTGGCCTGGGGGGCAAGAAACAAAGATTGGACATGACACAAATACAAAGAAGCACCAGAAGGCGGCTTAAAAACAAAACCAGCACGAGGGCGAGAGAGAGACCACTGGGGCCAACCATGGATCATGGTAGCAAACATGTCATTGCAAGTCCACCTGCTCAGAAAACCTAGACCTAGCAACATCATTAGATAGGGAGGCCCTAACTCGGCGTTCACACAACGACGTCCATTCCACCCTACCGTAGTCAATCAGGTCTAGCCATATACGCTGAAGTAGCTTGGCAGGGCGCCACTAAATGCCGTTAAATGCCGCATCATTACATTCAAGCCAGAGCGTCCACAAGATAACCATGCGCATGACCATCTAGATCCATTAGACTATTCGAGTTCATACCCAACCAAACTCAATATTTTTTTTAAACTCACAAAAACTGAAAGTAGAGAATCCATTGTTTTAGTACATTCTTATCAATTACACATTCTCAAGGCCAGGGCGAACTACCCCCCTCATTGCCCCTTGTGGGAAGGTAAATGTAAAAATTGCCCCCTATTTTGTGCCGCGTCAAATTTGTATTTCTCCACCTCCTTAGCTAATTTGGGGCTCCTGATTGCAAATATGAAATCAGAATTTGCAAATTTTATCATATGTGGCAGATAAAAGAATTCCAGTGTTTTCTGCAGGGGTAAGAAAAGGGTCCGAATGAGGGGAGCAGTTCACCCTGACCGCATTCTCAGGGTCTGGTTATAATAAAATGCAGTTTTTATCTGGATGATTACTTGACTGAGAGAAGGAGGGCGTCATGTGCAGGCGTCCCCCTACCCCAACCACCACCATTAAGCCTTGAACATTTTAAACTCAATTTTAATGTACAAGATGCTTGCATATTTTAGTTTTCTTTAAGAAATTTTTTGGTGGGTTTCTGTCGATAGAAATAGTTTTAGGGCCCTCCTGCCATGTGAGTTGGGCGGGCAAAATTCCCAAGGGAAGCTACATAATCAAGCCAGAAATTGTAGTGACATATGAACCTCGTGGGTGGGGAGAGATTGAGTAAAAATTTCACTCGTAGTGATTCCCTTCAAGTTGATTAATCTTCACCAATGGGCTTGTTTGTCAATTTCTGTGAACCTTGAAATCCTCCTTCATTGCTCATTGAGGCTGGCAAGATAATAGGTGTTCACTTCTTGCCTTCTAGTGCTTTTTTTGTCCACGTGATTCATATGGCACTAATGACAAAAGTTAGTAAGCATAAAATTTAGTAGCCTTCATGCCCTCTTTGTTTCCTTCATGTATTGGCATGTTCACCACGTTGAGCCTCCACATGTCCACTTAGCTATTGATGACAGACTGTTGAGTATAGAGTCATAGGTATTAATAGTGCATGCTACTAAATGTTATGACATACTTGATTTGTGTGTGCTCCAATTTCACAATTGGCCCCCTATTTGTGTGATTAATATTAGTAGTGTAAGTACATTCCAAATTTTTCAAATGTACTCCCAATGAAAATAAGGGAACTACACCTAAAATTGCACAAATAAGCAATTTAGCATGGTTCCCATTTTTTTATTGAGTTTCTTTGTGGAGTCTTGTTGATAGTCAGAAGATTCATTGTAGATTCTTTTAGAATGCATTTTTGGGATACTATATGAATAAACTAAGAAATTTCAAAGTATTCAAAGAACAGGTGTTTCTGAAACTGACCATAGACTCTCATGAATAGTGGGAGACCATTTAAAGCAAGAATCTAAACTGGTCAATTTTACAATGTAGTCAAAATTAGGCGTAGTTGCCTTCCATTAGTGGGACACAAGTAGTGTTCGGGAAACTTTTTGAGTTTTACCACCTAATTTCCTTCAATTCCCAAATTGAACCATGGTTTTCGGTTACTTTCTCTATTTTTAACTCAAAATAGAAACTTTATAGACTTTTCCAACGTTGTTTTGCTATTGTTTCCAAATTGAAACCAATTTTTTTTCCCAATTCCACCGGCTAATTTTTTTTTTTTTTTTAACAAATGATAAGAACCCTTGCAGTAAAACAGAAACCAAAGTATACAGCAGCCAGGCCACAAAGGCCAGAAAAATTAAGAGAAAAGAGCAACAACATCAAACAAATGAGCCTGAAAGAACAGACAAAGGGGAGGACCCCTCTCTTTGTGAATGATGCAGTTATCGATCTTCAGGGCAAGCCAATCTTGGGAAGATCACTCCTTGTAATTTAAGGTATACACCTTAGTTAAGAGAGGATTTGATGTGGGGCTATTTTATTTTAATTATTGTATTTAAGATGGTCATATTCTAACATAGAAAACTACATTCAGGATTTCTTTTATCTTTAAGTGCTTTGATGTCCATATTTAGGACAATGAATGGAAGGCTTGCAAGCTCTATTTTATCCAATTGACTTCTCAGTCATCCAATATAATACTTGAATCTTGAAAAAACAACCTTCTTTAATGACCAATTTCATGAAATTGTAATAAATGATATTTTGTACAAAGATGTAAGCAAAAAGGTGCAAAAATTCAAAAAAGGATTGAAGGGTTAAGGGGTTAAGATGATGTATTTTTTGGACACCTCATGAATCATGTTTTCTATGGATTTTCAAACTATGGATTTTCAAAATTTTGAAAGTAGGTGTACCAAAAAAGGTTGATTATGTTTTGGGGGTCCCATTAAATCACTCGTGTTGTAGTGAAGTGCAAAATGAAGATGCCATTTGTGTTTTTATAACATTGTTGTTGACTGCTTGGGTCATGTAATCATGTCAAATATTGACAATAAATATCCAAACTAATTACTCTAAAATCAATCTGAGAATCTCAAAAATAGAAGCAAGAATTYATTGGGATTATCTTCTAAAACTTGTCACAATGAAGTGTAATCATTTTTAATCAACCGCATTTATTTGCAATCCTTTTTAAAAAGTCAACATGCTATAGGTTTTGGCTTAAAACATACAACCTCAAATTATGAGAGCCTAATGTGAGTGTATGACTTTTATTCAAAACCAAAAGTATGAAATATATTAACTTGGAGTGGTTGGAGTTATTTCTTTCTCATATATGAAATATATTATAAATTTGTCACATCATCATCCTATGTTGGATCAAAGGTACAAACACACACACATACACACACATACACACAAATATATATATATATATATATATATAGTGTGTGTGTGTGTGTGAAAATTTCAATTAATCTTGCAATTAATTAGTATGGATCCCCTTAATACCTCTATTCAGTGTACTTGTATGGTATTCATAGAAGTTAGTTGCAAATTAGCTTGTATAACAACATGATTGTATTAATATTCCATCACTAGATTGTGGAGGTCATATTTTTCAACCACCATAGAAGTGACCAATGTACCAATAAAAAATTATTGTAACATTCTATAATATTTGTATGGTATAGATTTTTGGGACTTTTCTTTTGCAAATATTTTTATAGAGTGAATGTCATAAGTATAGGGGTAGTCTCACAAATTTTTCTGCCAATGGAAACTCGGTCACTTCAAATTCTCTTTTGGTAGGCTCTCCGGAGCAAGAATACTCTTATCTACGAAGGATTCTTCACATCCATTATTTTCCTTCGGAGGAGAATAATGAAGAATTTTCCAATGTCCTTGCTTTTCACCTCTTCTTTGCTCCTTTGTTGGTTCCTTGTATTTCGCTATCCTTGCTTTTGCACAACTTTTGGTAAATGTTGCAAGTCTATTTTCCATTTCTTTTCCCGAGATAGGGGTGTCACACCTTCAAGAATTCATGGTCACCATTGGCTCTTTGTTTTTCCTATTTTTAAGTAAACTTATGTGAAGAAGGTGTGGCTTCTCTTTATGTTCAATTTCAATGAAATAAACTTTCCCAAATCAATATATGACCCTTCAAAAACATTGTGAGTAATTAAGTAAAATGTAAAATCTCAATAAA
This sequence comes from Pleurozium schreberi, assembly GCA_006891605.1. Classification (NCBI taxonomy): domain Eukaryota; kingdom Viridiplantae; phylum Streptophyta; class Bryopsida; order Hypnales; family Hylocomiaceae; genus Pleurozium; species Pleurozium schreberi. Next base: position 173,232 of record VACF01002667.1, on the reverse strand, counting down.
ATTGCCAAAATTAGAATTTACTTTTTTAATTTAGAAGAAAAAATTCTTAGGAAAATCAAGAACATTAAATCTTCAATTATTTTACAAAGGATTTTTCAAATTTCAACTTAAATTTCTATTGTTTGAAGGGTAGTTGATTCATTGTATGGATATGATTAATGGATCAAGTTTTACAACATTGGTGAAAGTCATCATTGACATATGCTTTTGAATCGCATTTTATAGTGTAACTTTCAAATTTCAGAAATATGAACTAACCCTAAATTATATAAACTTTCTCATCTAGGAGTGAAGTCTGAGAACATTCTCTTCCAAACGGTCAACAACTTTAACCAATGATGGAAAATTCTAGAAATTATTCAAATTGCGGTAGAATCTCACTAAAGTTCATTACATCTTTTTTTTATGCTAATAACACATTCAACAAGTTTCATGACATTTTGATAGACAAAAGTATCTAAACTGACAAGATTCTCCAATTCAAGCAAATTTTAAAATTTGTGGCAAAATTGATTAGTGTTCTGAGAGCATACAAAATTGGAATGAAGCCAATATGGTGTCTTTTTTACTCCTTCATATCTTTCAAACAGCCCAAGCTAGTTATTTTTCTTTAAAATTGTAAACTCTCAGAGTTGGAGTTTCATTCCTTATTAGTTTTAAGCTAGCGTTATGTTTTGATGATTTTTTTAATGATAAAGRAGGAGGTAATAAAAGTCCCTAAAAATAAGTTTTTAAAGCCAATGGTGCAATCCATTTTAAAATAAAAAAATCTAAAGATTAAGGTGAAAACCTTAATTAATAAGTTTACTACTAGTAAAATCATTAGATGTTTTTTGGGCCGTCTAGAAGACTGCGAGTTCCCGGGCTGTGGGAACACATTGGAAACTCTGGAACTCTGCCACATAGGCAGTCTGACGTGGCACAGAGACTGACATGTCAGATAATACTAATTAATTAATTATTTTAATTATTTATTAATTATTTAAAAAATAATTGAAAAAAATAGTAATTTTTTAAATCAGTTTTCAGTTTCTTTACACTTTTTAAGAATTCTGAAAAAAAAAAAAAAAAAAAAAAAAAAATTGAAATTCAAAATTTCAGACCAGCAGTCGCTGGTTCCCTGTGCAGGGAACAGTTTCAGGGACCAGCCCCGAAACAGGCTCTGACGGGGCTGAAAAAACATCTAATGTGAAAGGAGGTAGGTCATTTGTGTCATTGGAAAAGTATTTAAGGGCGCTCATTTTCCTTTCAAAACATCCCATTTTGTAGCCCATTGTAGACACTATAACTTTGATGGGTCCATTTTTATGGATTTTGGCCATTTTTGAGCCAAATCATCAAACAAATGTTTTTTTTGGTGTTTTTGTTTTCCATTGTTGTTGTTTCTCAAACAATATTTGAAGGACATTGAGATCCCTACAAAGCTGGTTGTATGCACTTATTCTTAGTTGCTTTCTCACTAATTGTTGGTTTTAAATTGTTTGTTCAATTGTACTAATCCTAGAGCTATTCCCCTCCGTACTTTAAAGATGTTGCTTAGAAAGCCCTCTAGTGTTTGTTTTCAAGTTGTACTTATACCAAAGCCGTTGTACTAACTTGTGTTTTGTACTGACTTGTATTTTATAATAAATTTTATTTAAAACTAATTTGAGTGGTAGTATTTGTACCTTGTTTGAATGTTGTTTATGTATTTCAAGCTCCCGTTTTATAGTAGAGTTTTGAACCCCCTTATTTTAGAAAAAAACTCTTCAAAGTAGTGTTTAAGTTTACACCTTACAATTGCTTTCAAAGTTTAGTATCCAAAATGTGAGGTGAAGATATCAAAGTTTAGCATCCAAAATCTAGAATTAAGACTTCCACTACTTCTAGACTACTAGGTGTGATCAACCCTTTTGTGTTTGTTTTTCCCTTAGAATTGGCTTAAAAACCGTTTTTTTAAATAAAGAAGAAAGGGATTTCTTAAACTAGAGTTCCAAAGGTCTAGAGCCCCCAAGGGCCTAGAGCATGAGGATCCAAAAACCGGTGCCCGGGTACCAAGTCAAACCAAAGGTATCAAAGCGCAAAAATCAGAGCCCGAGGGTCCAAAGGACCAAAAAAAGTAGGTCAGTTACTGGGGTTTAGGACTAATTAGAGGGATTACAAAACATGATTTGTGGAGTTGATAGATTGAATTAGAAGTCTAGGATTACAAGGAAGAAGACAGAGAGGAAAATTTAGGAAGTAGGTAAAGTATAATTACAATTTGCAAAAGAAGAACCTCAAATAGCTCAAAAGCAAAACCACAACTCTCTTGCTTGCATCAAATGTTAGAAGCTCTCAATGCCAAAAAACAAAAGCAAAGGAAAGAATGATGGAATGAAGTGTTGATTGAGAAGTTGGGAAGTATAGCAATGAAAGGTGATTAGGAGAAAATCCAAGAGAATTCCTTCGGTCATTAGGAATTAGATTAGAAAATAATTGACTTAGATAGGGAGACAAGAATCTAGCAATTAGGCACTCAATCAGAATAAATTTCTACACAAACACTAGAACTTGGTTGTGCTCGTTTAAATATTATGGGTGGGTATTAAAATGCTCATACCTAGCAGCATAAATAGAACTCAAAAACTTGAAATTAAAAAATTCTGCTTATAGAGTATATTCATGCATACATAGAGATCTTTGCCTCAATACATTTGGATTAGTAATGTGAAAGTTATGAAAAGTCTTGTTTTATAGGCAATAAAGGCATCTTCCTCAAATTATAAGGAATAAGATTTGTTTGAACTCTAATTTTACTATTTTCAAAACAATAAGGCTTACAAACTTAAACTATTCTATAATATCACCATGAAAACCAACATGTTCTAATTTTATTTTTTACTTAATACCGGTTAAATTTCCCTTTCTATCTTGTATCTTCTTCTTCTTAGATCCTTTTTAAGAACTAACACCTAAAGCTCCTTCTTGATTGTTCCTTGACTATGTTTTTATCAAAAACGCTTCAAAACTGCCAATTCTAGTTCAAGTCTAATACCAACTTTTGAAAAAAAAACATTCTTGGACACATGTAACCGTAGGATTCTTTAGAAAGTTGGTTTGAAAAGTTGTAGAAAAAATTTCAGAAATTTCAATTGTATGGATTGTAGATATTAATGTTCGAGTTGACAAAATCTTTTTTGGACCCTGCAAAAAAAAAGGGCGGCTACACTTCACAAGGTCACATTATTATGAAAAAATTTCCATATTGGTGGTACTTCTTTGGATTCATTCTTGAAGGCAAGTTGGCTACATACTTCAAAACTTCAAGATCATTTGGCATTGTACAACATATAGAAAAAGGATAGTAAGTAAAAGTAGATGATTTAAAATAATATATTATTAAGAATTTAGTTATGGAATTGAAAAATGACAATCTTAACAATTGTAATATTATAAGAAACAATCTACATCTTATCATTCATTAATTCAAAAATAATTAAAATTTGATTTAAATAAAAAACTTCATAGTTTATTTTGGACGAGATAAAAAGGGTGTTTTGATAGGAAAATGAATGCCTGTATATACACCTTTAAGGGCACCGACCTCCTCCCATATTCAAGTGCTTATCTTATCAATTAGGATTTTTATACTAATGTATCATTTTTGACTTCTTACGTTGAACCTAACACCTAACTTTTGGAGAAAGACTCCAAATCACAAACAAATTGTGGCATAGGCTTCAAAAGTCCATTGTTTATCTTGCACCACCCCAAACCTCTATTTCTTTATAAAAATTTCAATTAAATCCAACGGCAACTTAATGCCCCAAAGGGTGAAAGTCCAACTTATGGAAATTGACTTTTTTATGGAAGGTAACTAGCCCAGGATTTTTAGTAGATAAAATAAATTAAGAAAGTATCTTATTAGGGCTTCATTCCAATTTCATATGCTATTGGGACGCTGGTAAGCTTCATTATAATCTTTGAAATTCATCAATGAATTTTGAGAATCTTGCTGGGTTGGGTACTTCTAGCTATTGGAATGTCTTAAAACTTATTGGAGCATTTTATCAATATAGAAAAAGCTAAAAAAATTAGTGAGACATTAATGCAAATTGGTAAACTTCTAAGAATTTTCCATTGTAAATTTAAGTTGTTGACCATCTGGAAGAGAATCATTTGAGCGTCATAAATTTTCAAAACTATTATGGAACCTCTCATAGAATCCACAAAAATTTGCAAGAACACATTTTTACTTTGCACAATTGTTGAAGGTGAATAAAATATCACTATTTTCTTTTATTATTAGTGTCTACGAAATCCTTTACACAAAATGGAATCTTCACAAACTGATTACATTGTTGAGATTCTAGCCTGAATTTAGCTTCAAATCACCATCCTTAAATTGTAGATACCTTCCACTACTCCGTCGTGTTTTTTTTTACCTGCAAGCTTATAATTGAGATTTCTACTAAAATTGAAAATCAATTTAGAAACTGAAAGCTATCCGTAAAGCTTGACTATGGATTCTCACCGAGGCTCTTTCAAACCAATTTATCTAGGTCTTGTCACATGCGTGGTACAATTTTGAGCCATTTTGGGTATTTTTTTTAATATTTAGAATTTGTATAAATATGTGGTTTCTAACCTATTCATATACGGATTTGGATCTATTTTGGGTAAAACACTCTTCTTATGGCCAAATATTATATTGGTATGTAACATATCTATTTTAATTTTACACTCTTTAAGGGGCTTTTTGTATATAAGACTATACTTCAATTTGCAAAAAAACAATAAAAAAACATTGAATTCCAAGCGACGAATTGGAAGCTCATAGGGGCATGTCTTGGATGGAAGTATGTTGACTCAAAGGAACGTTTTCAAGCATAACCCATGTATAGATTGTACCTAGATCTTGGGAGATTTTTGTTTTATGCATTAGAAAGAAAGGAATAGATCTAGAGCGAGCTAGAGACTTGAAAATGTATGACTTCATTGTCTACCCATTTATTTATGCTTGAAAATTTTGTGTGGTATTAAGATTTATCTTGAGAATATTATTGTTAATGTATGTATTTCTTGAAGGATCAAACTTGTTCTGCTTGGGTAGTGAAGTAGCCATTATCCTTATGAATGTGGAATGGGGTAGTGTAAACTAGGTCATTATGTTGGAGTGAGTTGAAAGTATCCTTGTCGGTGATGGCTTTAGCTTATGTATAAACAGTAGAAATATGCAATATTGTAAGCATTGTATAAAAGCATTATATTWAGTATTCATCTAAGTGGATTTATTGAGAGTTTGGATGTTTTGTGTGATTGACAATTATGAAAATGTAATTAAATTTGTCATTGAAAATTTATGTAGGATCTATAGGTATGTTTTGTTTTAATATTTGAACTAGAGTTAGGATGGCCATGAATTTTGCATGAAGAATATATTTATGTCTATATAGTCTTGAAGACAATTGTATTTTACATTTGGGTTGTATATCAGCCATATCCAATAGTTTTATGTTTCCAATTCTTAAAGTGTAATATTTCATATTTAGATTTAAGTGATTTATTTGCATAGCAACTAAATTGTGGAGGCGATCCAAGATTTTTGGGAGTATGGTATAAAATTATGTAGGACAAAGTTAGGGATGATTAACAACAATGAATAAGAAATATCATATATCAATTTTATTGATTTTGAAATTAGAAAGTGTAGATGGGTTGCTTTGTTATGCAAGTGAGTTAATATGTACTTCAACAACTGTGGACTTTGGGAGCCTTATTCCCACCTTTGGAGTAAAGTGTATAGAACCTGGTTCTTGGTTTATGTTGTAGTATAACTTCTATGGGTGTCTAAGAGTCAATCCAATTAGGCCTTCCAAGCCATGGATCTTTGTTATTTGCAATACCTACTTCTATTGTTCCTAATTGCACTTGTTAACTCAAATCCAATTAGGCCCCCCCCCCCCCCCCCCCCCCCCCCCCCCTCAAATTACTTAAAGAACTAACCATGGAAAACTAGAAATTAATTTTCAAAAATCTACCCAACTCTTGTAGCCATTCTAACTTTTGGAGAAATGCTCTAATTGACAAACAAATTGAGCCAATCTCTTTCAAAGACCCAAATTAGTATGGCAAGACTCATAGTTCCTACTTCCAAGGCCATTTTGCTAGCACAAACGAATGATTTCCCAAACAATTCAAAAGATAGAAAATCTAAAATTTGGAGTTTATTTTTCCTCAAAGTTTTGATTGTCTAAGGTTGTTTAAAAGGCTTGAAAATGTATTAAAAGAGTCCAACTTGACTTCATTCAAACACAATATGCTCCTCGTACGGTAGTCAACTCGCCAAGAATTTTGTAATTTCGTTTATAGTCGTTAGCACTACCGCTTCTAGTACCTGTCAGTGTTAGAATGCTTTGAAATTTGGTGTGGAGCTTATTTTAGCTAAAACACACTATCCTAATTTTTAGTGAGATTTCACCATTACCGGGGAATTTCATCTTAATTTCTTTTGGAGTCATCTTCTATAATTCAAAAAATCATGAAACTTTTTGAATAACTTTTAGGAAGCTTCTATAGTCTAAGTGACTAGTTTTGCATCTAACTTGCACTTTCTAAATAAGCTAATAATTAAGACCTATCAAATTAATTCCTCCGAGGAAGAAACATTCCCATACTAAGAAATCTTTACGAATCATTCCGGCCGTTGTACTTGTTGTATTCATGGCATGATTTCATAGTATAGAAAACACCTCTCCAACTTGGGTCGCAAAGCCTTTGGGTCCGTCACTGCATTTTGTCTCCAAAGTACAAAGTCTTTGTTTCCAACTTTCACGAATTGAATGGTGACATTTTTATGGTCGTTCCAAATGTTTGCTAAGATAACCGCAGGGTTTACGTGGACTCTAAACTATCTAGGAATATTAAAGTGGATATGGAATGTGATTTCAGATCTATGCTATAAATGTGAAATATAAAGGCTTATGTGAGCTGTATTTGTATGCATATGTGAGGAGGAAAGGGGTCATATGCAATTGAGTTGGCATGGAAATTTACTAATTTAAGAGTGTTTGGATGGAATTGAGTGGTTTGATTTCAATTTTGGTACCATTGAGGATTGGAGTTGATGAAGAGAATGATGCTAAATGTTAGGGTTTGTGTGTATTGCTTGCCATGCCCGATGTATTGTTTAGGTGGACAGTGATAGGTATTGAACATTTTCAATTCCTATACAAATCCGTTTGTATGAGAAAAGAGATGTGAGTAAACTAAAAACTTTGATTCTTGTTTGAGGGCCATAGTATGAGAGGAATCGAATTGGACTTGTGAGAGGAGAGGAAAAATAAAAGTGGATGATTTTTGAAAATGAAATGAAAACAAAGAAAAAAAGACGTGTGGCAAAAAGTAGTTGGAAACTTTGATTTGTTTGTGTTTTTTTGTAGTAGAAGAGTAGTTCTTGTGGAGTTTAGAGAAGATCAATCTCCAAGGTCTAAATGTGCATTGGATAATGYTTCTATAATGAATTTCTTYTRTGTGKTGYTRTTGCTAGAGCCATCACAATTGTGGAAGTGGAAGTGTTTCATAGAAATTGTGGAAGTGGTAGAATTGTTGGCACAGGCGTCAAAATTGTATAGGTGGTTTAATTGTTGGTAGAGAAGCCAGAATCGGGTAGGTGGTATTGTTGTTAGAGCCATTAGGATTGTATAAGTGGTCTAATTGTTGGCACAACAATCAAACTTGGATAAGCGGTATCTTTGTGAGAGCCATTAAAATTGTGTGAGTAGTCTAATTGTTGGGAGAGGGGTCAAAATTGTGTACACGCCACCATTGCCAAAGCCATCCCGATTGTGCAAGTGGTCTAATTCTTGGTGGAGAGGTCAAAATCAGGTAGGTGGCACTCCAAACTGTGCAAGTGGTCTTATCAGTGCCAGAGCCGTCCAAATTGTGCAAGTAGTCTAGTTCGTGGGAGAGCTATCCAAATTGTGTAATTGGTCTTATTTGGGCTAGAGCCGTCCAAATTGTGCAAGTGGTCTAGTTTGTTGCAGAGCTGTCCAAATTGTGTAAGTGGTCTCATTGTTGCTCGGGCCGTCAAAATCAGGTAGGTGGTATGGTTGCTTAAGCCATTCAAATCATACTAGTAGTATGTGTTGTTACTTATGAACGATTTTAGAGATTCAATAAATGACCGCAAACTAAAAATCTTCCTAGCTTTAATCTTATTGACCAAATGGAATGACCCATAGCTGTCCACATACATACAAATCTAAAAAAACAATTTTGAAATTTTGATTAATGAAAAATTGGTTTATTAAAGTTGCCCAAGCTACTACGTTGAGGAAAAAAGTACATATCATACAATAATTTTACAAGCATGTAGTCAAAAGTAATGAAAATTGTTGGGCCTTAATGGAAAAACCTTGTCCACATGTTGTGTGAAAATTTCAAAGGAAAAACATATAAATCACATTTATAATGAGTTGCCAAAAAGTTCTATATTCCCAAAAAATACCAGCTTGGTTTGTTATGGGTTAAATCAATTTGATTTGACCTAGATCTAGAATTTAATTCAACACATTGGATGCGATATGCCTTTGGATACCATACGCTTTCCAACGTTGCAGCCTAACCTCCTAGTGTTTAATAGCTCATTCATCCCCAATTGTCAACCAAAAATTCTAATTTTTTATTTCTTGCAAAAGTTGTAAGTGTCAATAATCACTTGAGCCTAAAATTCAACCATTGCACCCCATGTTTTCCATGGTATTTTACATGTACCAGTATATAAATATTTGATAATATATAGCAAGCTACTTTATTTATAATCGTATTTTACAATATTTTAGCATTGTATATTACATGTACTTTTTCAAATTTTTGAAACTTTTTTTGGTGCTCCATCTCCCCCCTTGTCTTGTGTTGAATTGTTTTGGGCAGATATTTTGGTCTCGGGCATCCATTGAAAAAAAAAATTATATTCCCACAAAGCTAATTCGTTTTTTCCTATCTTTAAAAAAGTTTCAAAAAATCTGGAAAAAAATCGAGAGCATAGGTACATGCCCGAAATCTACCTTGTCTGTTGAACAGACAAATGGTAGATCTGTTCCTTTAGAGGTTAATGCACCCCCTCTTTGTGAAAATTGAGAGCCATTGATCTCACAAACAACAATCCCCTTCCGAAGATGTTGATATCAAAAAATAAACAAGAATATATATAAAGACAAATATAAAAATATAATACAAACAGATATACAAGATACAAATATATATGCAAAATACGTGTGTATTGATATGGAATATGGAAACAAAATACACTAATATATCTTGTATTGATTGGTGTTTAGACTACTCATAAATAAAAAAATTTATGTGTGCACTTATTAATTAATAATATGAATTAACTAATTCACTTTCGAAAGGAAGGAGTGTAATACAAATTAAATAATCTTTTGAGTGACTATTAATTAAAAAGACAATGTACACTCCTAAAGGTTGTTTCTCACTATGTCACAAGTCTTGTTTTTCAAATCCCACTTCAAGGCCAATCCAAACTTTCTTGAATTGTAAAAGATAAATAAAAAAATATTATATATGGATCTTGAGAAGTTTGTAGTTTGAAGGCCRAAATCGCAAATATAAGTCCAAGTGCTTTCATGTATAATATTATGTTGCAACTGTATGTCTCCAAATGGGTCAAAATGCAAAAATAAACATTTGGACTTAACCTTTTGCATACGATATGCATTGGACAAATTTTAACCAACCTACAAAATGACTAATTTAGTGTTATTTTTTGTATATTGTATACTAAACAAACGATGGGACTTGAAGTCAAAGTTGAGTCTCTATTTTTGTTGGATTGAGATGAAGCTCTACATCCAACTTCCTTAGCGTCAAAACCTCCAAAAAGATTCATGACAACATTTTTTAATGCAATGCTCTCCACCAATCAAATTTTGAGAATTTGGTGGAACTGAGACATGAGACGTACCAAGAATCATGAAGGTAGCATGTCTTTATTTAGATTATGTTCTAAAAATTGCCCCTACTATTAAACTATGGATTGTTATTATAGGAATGAGAATTAGTCCAATAATGAATTGGTGCCAATTGGGATTTAATGTCAATTGTACAATTTTATGAGTGTTTGGGGACTAAGCTTGATTTGGAAGTAGACAAGATTTCACCATAAATAATGTGGAGTTATGAATGGTGGGACACTTTGTGCCATCCTGGGCGATTACATTGACAATATTGTTTAAGTTTAAGGTTTGCACACCTTCATTTTGAAACATTGATGGACAATTGTTTGACATTGAATGGTAGTGCATGTGACCTTCATTATCACCCTATTCCTATGAGCTTTAGAAAATTATATCTAATTTAGTTTAAGTCTAGAAATAACAAATCAAATTGTGATGGATGTGCCTCCTTCTTTTCTTTCCGTAAAAAATTGTTAGAAAATGCTCAGATTTGCATAAAAGAGAACTTAAAGCCAATATGCTCTTAATCCTTAAAGATTCATTTTGTGCCCATCAGACCTTCTGTCATGGGAATAACAAGAATTGCAGGAGTTGTCATAAACAACTCTTTTCAAAATTGTTGCATGTTTTCCTTCCCTACCATAGGCATTGAATGTGGTTGATCTCCTTTTAAATTTTTATTGTCATTGTGAGAGCACCATAGATTAAAGGTGCTCAATGTATGTTTGGGGAGGGGAGACTTCTTTGTAAGGTTGGCCAAGAAGAAAGACATTCAATTCACGGCAAAAATGTATGCAAAATTGATTGCCGTTTGCCTGCAAATCTACTTTGCCTCCTTGCCCGATCTGAAATCATTGTGGCAAGATTAGTTGGGGCTAACCTTCGAAAACAAATTTGTCTTTCAAGGATTAACCCTGAAATGACCAGGAAACCCTTTGCAACCATATATAAAAATAAAAATAATTTATATATATACATATATATAATATTTGTTCAAAAAAACATCAACCGAATACATTTCAATACAAAATAATTTAATGATCACAAAAGCACGTAAATATCACAATTCTCATATTAAACCACAATTGAAGAAATATAAGGCCAAATATGGGTTGTATATATTGATGGATCCCATGAATCCTTTAACTCTGGAGTGCACCAACGTCCAGAAACTGTACGATGAACAAATCGAATTTGCAATTTCATCCTCTGAACTGCTTGAATGAAAGTTCTTTTAATTTGTGGAGATACTATATCAAGTTGTTGTTCTATCAAAGGTTTGATTTTAGGTGTTACTAGAGTACATATTTTTCAAAAATTACCAATGTACAAGTATGTCAAGTGGTTGACCAAGCCAAAATTGCATTGACTTTAGTTCAAAACTGGATTTGCCAAAATGAGGTCATAGGTTTTAAGAACAAAAAAATTTGAAAAAATTGCCATGTCAAAAGAACCTCATTTTAAATCCTTTCCAATCAATTTTATTCCAAAAATGCAAAGATTTTCCTTGTTATTGAATGTTTGAACCAATAGATAGGTGCGTTGTGGCACTTTTTTGAGAGATAGTTATTAATGTTATAAGCACGCTCTTGTGCTAAGGTAACACCACCTAATTTCAATCCCTATTTATAACCAACCCATACATATTCTTGGCTAAATTATACCTCTACTGCACGTGAAAGTCAAGGATTGATTTCAGAAACACCTATTTTCAAAACTTTGAAAAATCATAGTTTATTCATATAGTGTTCAAAATATGCATTTAAAAAAAATTTAGGATCACCTTTTGACAACCAATAAGACACAACAACAACTTTTGAACATTCGGGTGCTGAGACATTGTGAGGCACGGGATTAAGCAAACCATGCTAAATTGTGTATTCAAGATACTTTTAGAAATAGTTACCTTGTCATGATGTTGGAATGTGCTTAGTACCATGGGCATGAGTACGCTAGSTAAATCTTAATTTTTTGGCATCCCATTTCCAAAACCTTTTTTTTGGAATTATTTTAAAAAAATGCAGAAGTACCATTTTTAGTTTTATAAATTGATGCATCGAATTTAATATGTCGATAAGAATGTACTTATTGTTGGTAAATAACATAAAATACATCTAAATCCCAAAATTGCTCAACAATGAATGAAGTTCTTTAATCCCTTAGCACTCCAACATTTAAAATATAGACAATGATCAAATAGGCTCAATATGCTTTTTGACCACAAAACTTTTCTTTCATTGAAACCAGTTCTTGATTTTTTTTAAAAAGCAATCTATTTAAAATGAATTTGATGAATCAAACTAGATAATATATATTTATAAAGATAAAAGCAAAAATATACAAAAATTCAAGAAAGGATACATGTACTAACAGGTTAATTGCATTAAGGTTTATGATTATTCACTTAACCTCTACAAGACCAAACAACATGTTTTGGCACCATAGCAATTTTGTTAAATTCACTGAGTTTTTGGAATTCTTTTGGATGTAGAAACAAGTACCTTGCGGCTCCACTAAATTTTTTTACAATTGGATTTGTCCACAAGCAGCAGTGGGAAAAAGTGCCCTTTTTTTTATGGACAGAGGACTGCAAGGGCATGTTTATTTTCATTAAATCAAAATTTCCATCACAATTCCTAGAAAAGCTTGAACACGGCTTGGGCAAGATTTCTGCCCAAGTCAAAAACAATTTGTTTCTCTAATAGTTTGTTGTACCTATGGATTTGTGTCAGAGCACAATGAAGCGGGCAATAGACAATTATTAGTTGGTGATGAGACAATTGCTTACTAGCATCACCAACTACCTTGTCATGCCTCTCTTTAAAATAGATGAAGAGGTTATTCATAACTTCCACATTCCCATTAGGAAGTTCCAAAGGCAAACAAAACCATATATGCAACAACTATCTTAGATAGTTTTAAAAGCCTTTTTCTACATTTGAAATGATGAGAAGACAAGTTATTTATGCAAGTGGGGTGGTAGGAGGTACAACAACCCATGTGGGATATGTTAATTAGGATTAGTGAGAGCTAGCCACTTATAATCATAATTAATCAAAAGCAATAATTGTGTTCAAAGTAAAATTTAGACCTCATTTAGACATAGTGGAATAACTTTTTTTTTTTAAATCTTTAAATTGAAAAAAACTTGGTAAATCAAATTGAATTTGGTCTCCAAAAAATCATTTGAGATTTAAAGTCTCCAATCAAAGGTTATAGACAATGTTCAAAGAGGGGTTGGAAGGGACATTTTCTTTGATATTTTTAAACATCCACTATGAATTTTGTCCATAACTTTTGATTGGAGGCTCAAAAGCTCAATTGAGTTCTTGGAGGTGAAACTTAGATTTGTTCTTCAACTTTTTTTAAATCAACTTTTTTTGAAAAAACTTACTCTACTATGCCAAGTTACCCTACTATTGACTTATCTATGAATGGTTCAACTCATACTAGTCCTAATTTACATATATCACATTCGTTGTTTTACCTTCTACCACCACACTTGTATAAACATCTAGTCTTCTCATCTATCTACACATGCTTGAAAAAGTAACTTTCACATCTTTGTACAAGGATTGCTAAATATTTTTTTTTCTTGATTTTTTTTTGTCTAATTCTTAAAAATTAAATATTGAATTGCTAATGTTTATTTGTATACTTTATTCTATGCATATGATTTGTCAACTTTAGAGGCCATGGCATGGCCTAGCATGTAGTTAAATTATCCAACGTCGTTTTTTCATACATGAAAGTAGCATAGTAGACCTTCTTGCCGTGCCAAGCCGCCTAATGTGCCAAATTGTCCTTTAGTTATTTCGTTTACCTTAAGTGTTTTATGCAATAGATTGATCAAGCTTGTTGAAACCACAAATTTGGGGCTTTTTTTTCCACACCTCATGTAGGCATAATTGAAACTTAGARTTCCACCATTAATATTTTGACAAGATTATTAAAGTAAGACAAACCATTGCCGTTATTTGACCTACASTGGTCACCTATGAAATGACCCCATTGTGGTTTTTGTAGTTTTGTGAGATCAAGGCCACAATCAATGTCTTATATGATTGTGATGGAGTGATTGGTCACCATCAAATCAAATTGATTTAACCCATAACAAACCAAGCTGGTATTTTTTGGGAATATAGAACTTTTTGGCAACTCATTATAAATGTGATTTATATGTTTTTCCTTTGAAATTTTCACACAACATGTGGACAAGGTTTTTCCATTAAGGCCCAACAATTTTCATTACTTTTGACTACATGCTTGTAAAATTATTGTATGATATGTACTTTTTTCCTCAACGTAGTAGCTTGGGCAACTTTAATAAACCAATTTTTCATTAATCAAAATTTCAAAATTGTTTTTTTAGATTTGTATGTATGTGGACAGCTATGGGTCATTCCATTTGGTCAATAAGATTAAAGCTAGGAAGATTTTTAGTTTGCGGTCATTTATTGAATCTCTAAAATCGTTCATAAGTAACAACACATACTACTAGTATGATTTGAATGGCTTAAGCAACCATACCACCTACCTGATTTTGACGGCCCGAGCAACAATGAGACCACTTACACAATTTGGACAGCTCTGCAACAAACTAGACCACTTGCACAATTTGGACGGCTCTAGCCCAAATAAGACCAATTACACAATTTGGATAGCTCTCCCACGAACTGGACCACTTACACAATTCGGATGGCTCTGGCAATAGTGTCACCTACCTGATTTTGACCTCTCCACCAAGAATTAGACCACTTGCACAATCGGGATGGCATTGGCAACGGTGGCGTGTTCACCATTTTTACTCCTCTGCCAACAATTAGACTACTCACACAATTTTAATGGCTCTCACAAAGATACCGCTTATCCAAGTTTGATTGTTGTGCCAACAATTAGACCACTTATACAATCCTAATGGCTCTAACAACAATACCACCTACCCGATTCTGGCTTCTCTACCAACAATTAAACCACCTATACAATTTTGACGCCTGTGCCAACAATTCTACCACTTCCACAATTTCTATGAAACACTTCCACTTCCGCAATTGTGATGGCTCTAGCAAYARCAMCACAYARAAGAAATTCATTATAGAARCATTATCCAATGCACATTTAGACCTTGGAGATTGATCTTCTCTAAACTCCACAAGAACTACTCTTCTACTACAAAAAAACACAAACAAATCAAAGTTTCCAACTACTTTTTGCCACACGTCTTTTTTTTTTTGTTCTCATTTCATTTTCAAAAATCATCCACTTTTATTTTTCCTCTCTTGTCACATGTCCAACTTGATTCCTCTCATACTATGGCCTTCAAATAAGAATAAAAGTTTTTAGCATCATTCTCTTCATCAACTCCAGTCCTCCATGGTACCATAATTGAAATCAAACCACTCAATTCCATCCAAACACTCTTAAATTAGTAAATTTCCATGCCAACTCAATGGCATATGACCCTTCCTCCTCACATATGGATACAAATACAACTCACATAAGCCTTTATATTACACATTTATAGCATAGTTCTCAAATTAGATTCCATATCCACCTTAATATTCCTAGATAGTTTATAGTCCATGTAAACCCCACAGTTATCTTGGCAAACATTTGGAAAGACCATAAAATGTCACCATTCAATTCGTGAGAGTTGGAAATAAACAATTTGTACTTTGGAGACAAAATCCAGTGACCGACCCAAAGTCTATGCGACCTAAGTTGGAGAGGTGTTTTCTATACTATGAAATCATGCCATGAATACAACAAGTACAACGGCCGGAATGATTCGTAAAGATTTCTTAGTATGGAAATGATTCTTCCTCGGAGGAATTAATTTGATAGGTCTTAATTTATTATCTTATTTAGAAAGTACAAGTTAGATGCAAAACTAGTCACTTAGACTATAGAAGCTTCCTAAAAGTTACCCAAAAAGTTTCATGATTTTTTGAATTACAGAAGATGACTCCAAAAGAAATTAAGATGAAATTTCCTGGTAATGGTAAAATCTCACTAAAAATTAGGATAGTGTGTTTTAGCGTAAATAAGCTCCCCACCAAATTTCACAGCATTCTAACACCAACAAGTACTAGAGGCGGTGGCGTTAATGACTATAAACAAAATTACAAAATTCTTGGCGAGTTGACCACTGTACTAGGAGCATATTGTGTCTGAATGAAGTCAAGTTGGACCCTTTTAATACATTTTCAAGCCTTTTTAACAACCCTAGATAGTCAGACTTTGAGGAAAAGTAAACTCCAAATTTTGGATTTTCTATCTTTTGCATTGCTTTGGAAATTGTTCGTTTGTGCTAGCAAAATGGCCTTGGAACTAGGAACTAGGAGTCTTTCCAAACTTATTAGGGCCTTCAAAAGAGAATGGTGCAATCTCTTTGGCAATTAGAGCATTTCTCCAAAAGTTAGAATGGCTACAACAACTAGGTAGATTCTTGAAAATTAATTTCTAGTTTTCTATGGTTAGTTCTTTAAGTAATTTGAGGGGGGAGAGGCCTCGGAAGAGTATAAAAGACATTCCCCTCTCTTCACTTTTCACCTCTTTCTTCATTTTCTTATTTGGCCCACTCAAGGCCATTTCGCGCTTGTTTTTGTAACCTACCGCGGCCACATTGTTAGATTTTTAGTTATTCTACCAAAGACTTGTTTGAATTGCCTTAGAGTTTTTTTCACTAGTAGAAAGTTGTGACAAAAACAAAGAAAATCAACAATTTTCTACTATTCTAGATACTTGTGGTCACAACTTGATTGAATCAACTAGGATACAACATATATTTATTAGAGGTAAAAAATAGAGTTTCAATTAGAATATCATTCCATCTGCAAGAATTTGAGGATGCGCCTGATAGTGTTAGCTACTTAATCCGCACATTCAGCCTTTKTTAGAGGACTCACTAGCCCTTTCAACCACGTTGATAGCCAGTGCCTTTTCTATCTGGCTTCATCATACAAAAGTATTGGTTTTCATTTAAACCCTCGTAACTCGTTTTAAATGTCACATCAATTTTGCTCATTTTTAGTATATTTGTATGATGTCAAAAGTGGTATTGTTGAGCAAGTTCCTATGGTCTCAACATATGTCCTAATCTCATGAATTTTTTAATTAAAATAGGAAAACACGTTAGCTTTCTGAGAATATAATTTTTATTTCAATTGGAGTCCGGAAGCAAAAGTTATGGCACCAAAAGCCCTTTTTCTAGTTTAGTGGGCAGAAATTAATTTTTAAGAAAACTTCAAATAATTTTTAAAAAACATTTGTTTTGTATTATTTGTATTTTTGCTCACATGGGAAGCTTTGATATCTTGTTTTGAACTAAATTCAATGCAAATTTGGCTCAATCAACCACTTGACATACTTGCACGTTGGTAATTTTGGAGAAATATGTACTCTAGTAACTCTGAATCCAACCCTTAGATAGAACAACAACTTGATATAGTATCTCCACAAATTAGAAGGACTTTCATCCAAGCAGTTAGGAAAATAACTACAGTTTCAATCTATTCATCGTCTAGAAAATGAACGTCAGATCACTTCAGGGTTAACATTAGCATACGGTATCCGAATGTTGCGTTCTTCCGTGTGTTGGAACCTCCTTTCATTTGCCAACAAAAAAAAATATAAAATTTTTACCAGTTTAATAATAACAATTAGGCACAGTAGCCAATAGTGTCGGTTTTGGGGGTATCCACCGCTTAGACCTCACCTAAATTGAGTTGAGTAGCCTCAATTGCCAGCGAAACCACAGCAGTTGTTGCTTGTGGGAGACCTCATGCTCTGGTGATCGTGCCATAACAGAAGCGTGCTTCACATGTCTGGACTCTGGGCTAGCACACCTTAGGCTTACTGTAAAGACAAGCTAACGTTACTCCCCATGAAGATCCAAGAGCACATACGCATCAGCATGGAGAGATTGGTGTAAAGGAAAAAGCGGTAGGAGGTTCATAAACCCMATGACCTACGTATGCACGTGATCTTGGGTAGTTGCGTMAGAAGTSATTTTTTAACAKATGTTCTTCAACTTCAAACTTTGATGTATTATGTGTTCCCTTTGTGGGGAAAATATGACGTTTTTCTTGATTGGGTGGCCAAGTGAAAAGTTRTGATGCCCTAAATTTTTWGGGRYAGCTCAGGYAGCTTCRAGCAACATGTGCAAAACTCCTYGCATAATTTTGAAATTTGGCAAGTATATAACCTTACTCGATAAAAGATGCAATTGTCAAAAAGAATAATCATGTATAGTGTAAAAATCTCATTTTGGGAGGTATTAAAGTTTTAGTTGGCACCATTGGAAAAAATAAAAATAAAAACATTTTTTTTCTTTCAAAAACCAAATGTTATTATAATACTTTTTGAATCTGTTTAGTCAAATTTTTTAAAAACAATTCCACACATTTCCATAGCAATCTAGTACAAATTTATACAATTGAATTTTGAAAAGAAAAAAATATTCATTTTTTTTTCACTGCCTTGAAAAGTGGCAATTTTTCACAATTTGTGCCACTATTGTGCCTTGGACCTTTAGGGGTCAAAGAGATGGAAATTTATTGGGTTTGGGGGAGGTGAGATTTCTTCATTTAATTAGTAATAAATTCTCATTGAAAGAATAATGGAATAGGCATTATATCCAAGTCATTTCATATGCCTTAAAGCTTTGTGGAATTAGTTATGAAGTTTTGAAGTTGAGATGTAGAGGTCACTAAAAGCATCCACGTCTTGAAATATACATTATTTCATTTATTTGTATATTGATGGTGCAATGACAAAACAAAAATGTACAAATAGGGTGCACTTCAAGGGGTGGCATTCTCAGAGCTTGATAGCTTTATGGACCTCCAACTTTAATGCTACAAGCCTTTCAAGGGATGGTGAGACTTTTATTTTTCTTGCTTGCCGTGTATGAAAAATTGACCCCTATTTTGGTACATCATTAATTTTGTAATTCATAACATTTGCAAGCTTGTTTGCAAGCTAATTTGGAGTCTAGGATTCAAAATATGAATTCAAAATTTTTAGATTAATTTTATCATTCATGATTAGCAATTTGTTCATGATTTTTTCTCAAACTATAAATTAGAAGGGAAGCTCCAAATTTCTATCTTCCTAAAGAAAGCTTGTACAACTTTTATAATATAATCCTTTCTAGACTTACAAATATATTTTATTGGAAGTCGTGATTGCAAGGACTAGTATGCAAGGAATASARAGAAGTACCTCCAATCTTTTGTGRTTGGCATGAAATAAGAGCTTGTTCATTTTGGGTCCTACAAATAATCTCAAGGATTAGTTTGAGTGACTTCAAAATTGTCCTACTTAGGATTTGGGATGATGTATTTGCAAATATAAACTTTTGCCTTTGGGTAGAATAAGATGTGCAAAAAATGACCATTTGAGAGCTGATTCAAAATTTGGTAGYGTAAGATCTCTTGACWTGTTCACTTTGGGCACATTGGAGAATGCAATATATACTTGCGTGTTAGAGAATGCTTCTAGAGCCTCAAATATTTTAGCTTTCACTACCACAAGATGCTACACCTGAAATTGTCCAAATAAACACTTGGGCATGGTTCCTGTTCTTAATTCCTAAAGTTCCATTTTCTCCTCAAGTGTTGGATAGAAGTTTAGCCAGTTACCCACCTATGATTTCAAAATTTCCYGAGATTTCTTCAAAAAAAAATTCTAAGATARAAAATCAATTTAGCTTTTTRAAAATGTAATTTTAACCACTAATTGATTAAGGAATTTTGGGTTCCAATAGGTGCCCATGAGCAAAACTTGTATCACCCTTATCTTAATACCTAAAGGATCGAATATTTGTTGAACATACATAGGTAATCTTACGTAGATGCGTATTAAGTTGTTCTTTAATAGATGTTCTTTAATGAGTGTTCTTCAAATTTTGACACATGGTGTGAACATGTATCTTTTTAGAGGAAGTATACTTTTTTTTTTCCAATTGGGTGCCCATGTCAAAAGTTGCGTTGCCTTTCTGGTAGCTTTGGTAGCTTTGGGTAGCATGTGCAAAACTCCTCTTTTACTTTTGAAATTTGGCATGCAATGATGGTACACAACGGATGACCTTTGGCGGCGGGCTAGCAAGTATAATGGATGAACACGTACATAACTCATGGRTGTGTGGAATCGTTGATGGCATGTCACGGATAAGCATTAGCAACATGTGATGGATGGACAATTGATGGATAAATAGGGCCAATGATGGCTTTTGAAGGATGATTTTGGCGGTGGATTTGTAGTTCAATGGATGGGCAAATGGGCTGAGTAATAGTATATAACCTTTAATAACGGATCTACGGTACTTTGCAAATGAATTCATGCGATGAAAAAAGACGGAATGAATCTAGACTCAGAGAAGTGACATATTGACATGCAAGTAGACTCTAAAAGGCAAACAACTATTTACCAATATTGGAAAAAATTCAAAATGTGAATGTTTCTAAGATCACCTTCATGTTTAATGTCCGGACAACCTAGCATTTCCAACCCCATCTTTTGCCACATCTTCCGTTTTCATGTCATAGCATACTTTTTACTTATTTTGTAAAATCAACAAAAGTAGAAATTAGATTCACTAGCCAATTGACATCATGCTCTAGCACTATGACCTTGTGCCCAATGCCCTCCTTATTTTCTATTTTTTACTATTGCAATATAGTCTGAGTTACTTAATTTCATTCTGATATAAATTTTTTTATTATCTTTTAATTTCAATACATTGTCAGTATGACAACTCATTTACTACTACTTAAATCAATTACCTTATGCATTTAGTATTTTGGCATTAAATGAAATTTCATAAATATGTCAAGCTTGGGGGTGCCGTCTATAAAAAATAAGGATATAGGTGTGAACACTAGATAATTAAYGAGGTGTATTATTTTTCATCTATCATTATGTAATTTAGTAATTTGGCTCATTAATAAAGCGACATATGTTAATAGTAATTCCCAACTGCCATGAATACATCATATACTATTACGAAAAAAAATTCTACTACATTTTTTTCCACTACACACAATTGAAAAATGCACTAAAGCTAAGATGATGTTTTGCTATTCACTATAACTATAGTCAATGTTACTACAAGCATGTTTGGAGATTGTTTGAATTTTGTACATTGAATTCCATTGAAATAACATCATTACTTTTAATGGAGAAAATAAATGTAACTATTTACATGAAAAAACTCATCAAGTCAATTTGCTTAACTCTTAAAGTCCTTTGACTATGTTTTACCAAAAAAACACTTGGAATGGACCATTTTGATGGC
The DNA here is from genome assembly GCA_006891605.1 of Pleurozium schreberi. Classification (NCBI taxonomy): domain Eukaryota; kingdom Viridiplantae; phylum Streptophyta; class Bryopsida; order Hypnales; family Hylocomiaceae; genus Pleurozium; species Pleurozium schreberi. The sequence continues at coordinate 151,992 of VACF01002667.1, read as the reverse complement.
AAAGTCCAAAAATAATGACAAGTGAAATTTTGGTGCAATTTAAGATAAGATCTAGTGATAGACTACTTCATTATCTTGTAGAAAAAAAATGGGAGGTCTTAACTACAAAGATTGCAAGATTATAGTGTTTGAAGTGGGAAGAATGTTTTCTAGTGCATCCAATTTCCGGGCAACTTTGGTTTGGGGAGGCTTCAGTACAAGAAAATTTCACTTTTTTGCTTGAAATAATTTTGCTTTCTTTTTGTAACAAAGTTGACTACATATTAAAAAAAATCATAACATTTCAAATTGGGTAACAAACAATTCTAATAAGGAACTAGCCTCAAGGAAATTCTCAAACAAAGCCATTTTCCAACAATTTCTAGCTTACAAGTACATCTCTTCAAAATGTTAATGATGGAGTTCTAGGTATCAACTAACTCTACAAGTGGGAAAAAGAAATTGTCTAAAATTGTGGCTTTGGCAAGCTTGATCAATCTATGGCTTCAAGCACCTAAAGCTGAACTAAAGGGCAATTGGGTATACAAGGCGGTCTTGCATGGGAGGAGTTTGGATCAAGGTTGCCATGCCTCACTCATCCATGGAGGTTAAGGCTGACAATTAATAACTTTACCACATGTCATCCCATGCCACATGCCATGTCCTCTAATTAAAAATTGATTGACACCCACACTCCCCTTGTGCATAAAGATACTCTCTTGTCTAATGCATATATAGTTTTAAAAATTCAGTATTAGATTTAAAGAATATACAAGTTCTTCATCATCCATCTCACATGCCTCCTTAAATTGTGTGAGCAGATGTGAAGAGACAAGCTCTTTATACAAGTGTGGTGGTAGGAGGTAATGCAACCCATGTGGGATATGTAATTTAGGATTAGTAGGAGCTCAACCGCTCATAGTTAAGTCACAAGCAGGAATTGTGTTCAAAGTAGAATTTGAGAACTCATTTTGGCATAGTAAACTAACTTTTTTCAAAAAAATTAGAACTAAGAATAGATATGGAAACAAGTTAGATTTCATCTCCAAAAATCCATTTGAGATTTAGATACTCCAACCAAAAGTTATGGACAAATTTCAGAGAAGGATTGAAAGGGATATTTTTTTTGACAATTTCAAACATCCTCTATGAAATTTATCCATCACTTTTGATTGGAGTCTTGAAATCTCAAATGATTTTGGGAGATGGAACTTGGCTTGATTTCCCACCTTTTCTTAGCTAAAATGTTTTGGAAAAAGTTAGCCTTCTATTCCTAAATGAGGTCTGAAATTTTACTTCCTGATAAAATTTTAGATTTTTGTGAGTTTTCTTAAAGAAAAATGAAGGAAAATCATATCAAATATAGAATAGACTCAAAAAAACTGAAATTTACTAGTATGTTATAGTGCATAACATCGTGGGATATATGAAAGTTATTATATTTTCTAGGATTAGAAAATTGTCAAACTAGACCCAAAGTTCACATTGCCAAGCAAATTTAGAATTTTTTTGGACCAATTTCATTTGTTTAAAAAACCAACTACTTTCTGGTTCATAATTGCATGCATAAAAAATCCTTGTTCCAATGAAAGGTCACCATGAAGCACATGAAGCACAGAAGGAACCGCACATAACCCGTAAGCATTTCCAAAATGAGACCACCAAGCCATTGGTTTCCCCCCCAAAATAAATAGTTTTGAACCTTTCATACTTGAGTAGCAACTCAATGTTGGGGTGAACTGCCTCCTCGCTCGGCCTCTCCAAGTCATTCCAAGGAGGGCAAGTAATAAAATAAAAAGTCCCCTTTTTTGTGCTCGATTAGTTTATCTTGTATACATCTCCTAACTAATTTAGGGCCTCTCATTGCAACTATGAAATAAAGAATTTGGAAATTTGATTATGTGTAGAATTTTTTTTTTAAATCAACTTTTTTTTCAAGGGCTCAATCGAGAACTTTTTACGAGAACTAGTAAGACAAGTACACCCAAAAGCGCCACTAGTTGGTAGTGTGCCTACTTACCATTATTAGACAATTCATATTCTTCTAAAGTCTTCTTGGCAAGTGAAATCACATTCCAACGCACCAAAAGACACAGCATTTGGATACAATACACAAAAGTTATTAAGGGTCAAAGTTTATTTCTGAAAGCCCCATCTACAGTCTGTGTACATGACTGATTTTGGAAATGTACACAAACTGTAGATGGCGCTTTAAAGTCAGGTGCTCTTTTGGGTGTACCCACCTTAGGCGTGTTGCAAATTGGGTGACCGCTTGACCTTGGACTCCCTMTCCTCTCCTCTAGGAGTCCGTGAAGGGAAGGTATTATCATGCAGGTAACGTACTGGATGCAGGTCTGGACGGAACATTCTCCTCCCTCATCAGTTGCATGTTGAGTGTGCTGCATCATGATCAGCTGGTGCCTCCTTGGCAGACACCGGCCGGCCACGGACACACACACGCTCCTCCGCACTCATCAGTAGTATTATGCTTATTATGTAACTTATCGTCAGTCATCAGTGGCGGGTATTGCCAAGCCTTTCCCTGTTCTCCAAGTAGAATATAATATTTCAAAAAAACAATAAAAAAAACAATAAAAAAACAATAAAAAAAAACAATCAAGAAGAATAGAATAGGCTGCCCAGCCAGCCAGGTGCTCTGTGCTCAGTTCTCTCATGAGGATTCAGGACAGTCAGGGCTTCACTTAATTGCAAAGGCCCTTCAACTTATTAGGCTAGTACTGTAGGAGCATGGTAAGTTATTCCATGGGGCCACAGTTCAGGTTTGCCAATTATTAAGTTGGAGTGGTTGGATTCACAGGTATTTTTCAGGAGGACAGCAGCCAGAAGGTGAACGGACGGACTGACGTGGCCTCAAACCGTCCATTGTGTGTATATCCGGTATGGGGGGCATACCCATTGTCACCGACCTTTTCGATCGTAATGGCTTCTGGTAAGACTACCCGGGCTTGCTGATTTGGGTAGGGGTTTTCCGGCCGAATTGTCACCATATCGGTCTGCCTTCACCAATTCTGCATGGGAATGCCCACCTCTTAACCCTTGAAGGACCGAGCGGTGGCCGTGGAAATCATGCATTTTGATACCGAGTGACATCATCTACTTTGAAAAAGCTAAATATATTCATTAGAAGTCAAAGTATTGTAGAAGATCTCCCCTTTCCACCCCTAATACTGAGGATGAATGATTGCATTTTTGTCCTACAAGGAAAGATTCTTTGCCATTCATCGGATGCAAAACGTCCTCGGCGTCGTTTAAGGGTTAACCCCTCAACGCCCAAGGGGCCCAAAAGTGGCCTCACCCACTCTGGCAGTCCACTTTGAAGCGCTCTAACTTTTGCATTCAATGTCCGATTTTTTTTTGGCCTATTTATTGCCCATTTACTTGGACTTTCACCAAAGTTTGGCCACTCAATTCCACGGCCTCTTGACTTGGATGGCCATAGTGTGAAGAGACCCTAATTAACATATCTCTTTATGAATTATTTTATCTCCTACCACCACACTTGTATAAAGAATTTGTCTCCTTGTGACATAACACACAAACTAAGTGGCTTTCGAATATATGCGAGATAATTGCCAAACATTTTGACTTAATACCTGATTTCTTAAAATTCTCTAAAGCGTTCAATGGCCTTTTTTATATTCTATAATTAAATTTGGTCAATCAACTTCAGAGGACATGGCATGTAGCATGGCCTCGTATGTGATAAAAAATTTCAATGTTAGTGTTTCATAGATCAGTGAGTCATAATAGACCTTGACTTGCCTCTTCCCATGCTAAGCTACTGCATATGTAGAATTGCCCTTTAGTTAAACTTGAGTGTTTTTCTTATCAATCATAGATTGATTAAATTTGCTAAAGCCACAAATTTTGGGCGTTTTCTTCCCTCCCTTTCTCTAGGGTTAGTTGAAACCTAGAACTCCATTATCAACATTTCACGAGGACATTGTATGTGCAAGCTAGAAATTGTTGGAATAATKCCACTTTGTATGAGAGTTTTCTTGAAGCTAGTTCCCCATTAAAAAAGTTTGGTACATGTTACTCAACTTAAATGTTATGAAATTTTTAGAACATGTGGTCAACTCTATTACAAAAAGCAAGCAAAAATGTTTCAAGCAAAAAAAAGATTACCTTGTGCAAAAGCCTCCCCAAACCATAGTTGTCCARCATTTGCCGATGCCTCCCCCAACAAATATTTGTTTGACACTTCAAGCACTGTATTATTTTAATATTTGAAGTTAAAAACTCCCATTTCTTTACAATAGCATATTGAAGTAGTTTACCACTAAATCTTACAATGAGATGCATCAAAATTTCATTTGTAGTGCATTTTAAGTTGCATTTTAAATGCAACAAATTTTATGTACTGTAAGCTATGCAATCTTACTATTGGAATTTTTGCACAGTCTATATTCACCACCTTATAGGGAAAGAAATTGTGTTTTCTTTTGTGTATTTTTTTGCTACACAAATGTGATGTGAAATTAGACTTTCCCCTCAAAAACACCAATCAGCCTTATTCAATGAAATAGGGGTGAGACTAATATTAACCCTTGAAGGACGCAACCCCATAACTGTGGTAGTCACTAAAATGCTGTCATTATTGGACCAATAGGTGCATTCTTTGTTTCTACACTTATGTCATCCATTGGACACCTTTGGTCCTCAACATCCTTCAAGAGTCAACCCTCAACGCCTCAATCCTTTTTGATTTTTTGCTTCTTCTTGTCTATAACTTTGCACAACAATATCATTTATTGTGTTTCATGAAATGGTCATTAAGGAAGGTTGTTTTTTCAAGATTCAAAAATTTACATTGGATGAATGAGAAATTAGTTGGATAAAACAGTTCTACAAGCCTTTTGTTCACCATTTAGAATATGGGACATTGTAGATGTTTCAAACATGATGTACAACCCCGAACACTTCAATAACTACTTGATGTACAACAAAGGAAGATATTTATATAGTGCAAAATGTCAATTAATTAGTATGTGTCCTTTCAATACCCCTATTCAATGTAGAAGGCCTAGATGTACAATTTAGAAGCTAACGTCAATTGAAACCTTGAGATCATATTATAAGACCATTTCATCCCAACTCAAAATTGTACTAAGGTAGTTTACTTTTAAAGCACCTATGCTCTAAAAAGAAATCATGATACAAAGGTACATTTTTCTTTCTTCAATGTGCATTTCAAGAGGTGGTCACTTCTAGTGACCATTGCATTACAACTTCAAAAATTTGTAACTAATTCCTTGAAAGTCTGAAAAATATGTAACGACTTGGGTTAGATGCCAATTCCTTTTTTCTTCCACTGAAAATTGACTGAATTTTTTTTCAAGGAGTTTAGCTTCCCTGAAAACGCAATCAGCTCTTAAATGGTTGCTGAGGTCCACATACGGCGGAAGCCGAAGACCCAGCCCCATCTCAACTGAAGAAATCCCACCATGTGTTGTCTGTCCTCACTTTGTTTCAGACGGGCTAACTTATTAATCATCACATGGCTATTGGGGCCAGTCCCCACTCCCCAGTGCCTTGTCCAAACTCCGTCACCACAAGTCCACAACCAAAGTCTGCCTAAAGGACCTTTTGAGAGGTCCAAACACTCGCAGCCGGCTGCTGCGCTTGTGCTGGGCTCCTTGCTTTACCTATGCAAGATTGCAAAAGGCTGAGCGGAGGTACACCTAATTTTTGTCGGAATAATGTAGCTCTTGTTATTTAACCCTTGTCCGGACGTTTTGCGTCCTTTGGATGACATAAAACTCATCTAGTGAGTGGATACTCGCCAATTTTCATCCATTATTTTTGTAAAAGTGACCATACATATGTCAATCATCTTAAGAAGTCAAATTTAGTGTCTTTAATTGCTTTCATATTTTTAGGTAGCCCTAATTCTGTAAAGATGGTAAAGATTTTCACATGAAAGTGTTTGGGCCATGTTGCCCTTCTCACAATTTTGGAATGGATAGCATTGGGTATTGGTATGTACAATTTTTTCAAAGCTAATCATGTGTGTAAACAATGTTTTTTCCCTTGGTCAAACACTACACATTGCACCCCCCTCCCCCTCTCCCTGCGGTGATAGGTCTGTCTTTTAACCCTCAAAAGACCAAGGCCATTTTTTTGTGAAAAAACACTCAAAATTGCCATTTCTATAGCAAAGAGTAAAAAAAATTGTAAATTGTTTTTTTTTAAAACCTAACCGTAGGATCTTACACCTAATTAGTATGAGGATGTGTGGAAAAAATTTCAGAATTTTTGACTGCACAGATTGCTAGATATCTGCATTTAAAGTGAAAAAATCAAGTTTTGCATCACATTGTAGGACTAGATTATTTGACTTTGAACCTTCTTAACTTTAGGCAATTTAATAATGGTAACAAAAATTATTTGCTTAATGTAATGCATATAGGTGTAGTTACCTTTAAGAAAGTTAAGAAAGTTAACTTCAATGCTTGTTCCTTGCATGTGCATACATGAGTGGGCATTTTATAAGTTAACTATCTCGTTTGGAATGTTTCATTGAAGTTGAAGTTGAAGAGATTAAAATTGAGGTAGAATTGCCCATTACCACCATCCATTCAATTTCGACATCTGAAAAACCCTCCGTTTTGCACTAGTGATCCATCTATTACTATAAATTTATAATCTTTTTATCATAATTACAATGCACTTGGGGAACAAACACGTGAGCCTACACTTTAACAAGGGTCTGCTCATGCTTTTACACTTCACCTTTGAAAAATCACAAAAAACTCAATTTTTGTTAGATTGTCTTCATTCTTTTTGCAAATGACTTCTCTCGAATTTTTCTATCTTCAAAAAATATGGGAGCTGAACAAAACTCATCTATAGTACCTAGGTAGGACTTCTGTATGGTGATGGACAATTCTACCTAAAGGTGAATGTTCATCCTTTGAAGATTGAAACCAATTGCAATTAAATTGGAGATTCAGTCGCTGGAAAAATTGAGATAATTGAAAAATTTAGTTATACATGGCACATTTKAATATGATTCACTTTATTTATATAATTTGTTATAGTCAGACCATGCATTGTTCACTAGCCCCAAGCTTTCAAGACAAAATTTTAAGAGTTGTACCACTATATTAAGAGCAATCTCCGCCAATTCATGTGTTTTTAAGGGACAATTAGAATGTAGAATGAGCAATGGGGGTTGACTCTGCTACAAGAATGTCGCGGGGCACTATAATAAAACTCCTCTTAGCACTAACRAATAGGTTGTGTGGGGCACACCATATAAGGCTCATCCAAGGGCTTACTCCTACGTAGATGGCACCCTATATGTTACATTCTCTAGTAAAGTCACATCCAATTTTCCTTTCTTGTTTGCCCTTAACCCCTAAGGGACCAAACGGCGGGTTTTCTTAGCAACATAGCAATTTTTGATAGCTCACTGCAAAAGAAATTTTTATTTTTATTTTTTGAAATTTCTACATATCATGTGCTCAAAGAGTAGCTTCAAGGAGCAACAATTTTGATAAATTTTCACTATTTGGTTAAAAAGTTATTGCATAATATGTTATTTTCATTGATCTTTGGGGAGTACAATAATTTCTTAAAAGATCTCTTTTCAAGGAAAAAAAATTGAAATTAGTTTTCAAGATTTATATGTATATGGGAAGCTTTGAACCATTCCATTTTGATCAACCCCTAATGCCCAAACCTTTCCAAGTGTGTTTTGAGTCTTTTGACTATGAAAAAAGAGCATTAGCTTGTAGTTATCCCAATAAAGCATATTGTTTGTTTATCAAAATCTAACCACGTAGATGTTTATAGAGCTCGTTTGTTAGTATGCATACCAACTTTGAGTGCAAAATTGAATAGGAATTGTAAGATTATAACTAGATAAGTGTACATTGTTTATTTTTAGCATGCTGCCCTCTCCCCACAATGTTTCAAAAATTTGCATATAGAAGTATTTTGGGATTGGAGGTGACATGAACAACTACAAAGAGTGTTAGCAAACTAAAACGCACTTCTAAAAACTTAATTTCACATGAAAAGCTATCAAACTCATTACACAATCCACCTTGCAATTGTTGAAATACAATTCTTTTTTATGATAAGTGGAAACTTCAAATAGCTCCAAATCAACACTTGATTTATCAATTTTTCAATGGTGAAAATCATGAAAACACTTTACTCTTTCCATTGGGACCATTTTCAAAGCAAATGAATAAGTACAATTTTTTAGATCTCAAATCAAGTGAAATTGGCAAACTTTGCTAAAAGCTAGGAAATGAATTAAAAATTTGCAAGCTTTATTCTTCCACTAATGGACGTATATGCCCTTGAAGACCTCTCAATAATCAAATAAATATTTTTTTAGTGAAAAATGAAAGTTTTCAATACTTAATCCTCAAAATTGCCTAATTTTTTTTTAAAAACAGTTAAAAGGATTAAACTGCCTACATAGAAATGAGCCTCAAATTTTAGATCGACCATATATGGTTGATTGGGCATTTATGGGTCAATGGGATGAAAGTTATGAGGAGTTTTAGTTTGCAGATAGCTATGGATTCTCTACTCAAAAATAAACTTTGAAGCCCTTTATTACCTACATCTTCATTGACAACCTTAATTCCATTTTCATGATTGTCAATCGCACTAAACATTCCACTTCTCATCAAAACCACTTAGATGAACAATTAATATAATGTTTTRTATAATGCTTACATTATTTTATATTTCTACAATCTCATAGGCACATACAATCACTAGTCCAAGAAATAACATGTTTAAATCCATCACCAACAAGGGTATATTCAAATTACTCCACCATAATGACATAGTCTATACTACCCAATTCCACATTCATAAGGATAATGGCTCTTCACCACCCAAGCACAAACCAAGTTTGATCCTTCAAGAAATACATCATCAATATTATTCACTAAGAAAATCTTGATACCACACAAAATTTTCCAAAAATTAATAAATGATTAGACAATGAAGTCATACATTCTCAACTCTCCAACATCCTCTAGCACTATCCCTACATTTCTAATGGAAAAAAGAGACATTTACTCAAATTTAGGTACAAACTATACATGGGGTATGCTTGAAAACATTTCTTTCATTCAACTGATTTCCATCCATTACATATCCCTCGTGTAATGAATATCAAATTGACATATGACTCCAAGTCCTACTTTGGTGCAACAAACCACATGTAAAAGCACTTTGCATAGATAGACATGTCAAAGTTGTTCAAGAAATTTGTGAATACTCCTCACATCCAAAATTTTAGATGTTACATTGTAGATTTTACATCCTACAATGACCACTGCCTCCACAATTTAATACAATTAAAACATCTAGAACATCAAACATCAATTTATAATAACCAAAACTATGGTTGGAACATGCAACCACTTCCAGTAATCAATGGAGGGCCAAGAAGTGTGACACACACCAAATCCCTTCATACATTCAATACTACATGCATCATCCCAAAATCAACTACTCAYTAAATACTTCTTGATATCAACCAAATATCCATCACAAATTCCAAGTAAATCCTCCTAAGTAAAAGGCAACTTGAAAACCACCAACCCATTCTTTATATACATGACCCACCCTAACAACACACTTGGCAAACACTAATTAATAAAATGTTCAAACAAATAATCCACACATAATTCTACCCTCCATATGCCTCTACAATATCACTCATTTGTCTATGCATATCACTCATATTGTCTTGATCGAGGCCATACTTCTTAGCACATCCCACATAAGAATACCACATAATTTATGTAATATAATCAATTCATTATAACTTTTGCAACAAAACATGTTTCCCTTAAAATTAGAATTGTGTAGAACCTACCTTATAATAGAGGCATGTAATTATAAATCATTCTTTGCTAACAATGAATATATTCTTGATTTATGCCAACTCTTCTCTAAAAAATTGGACTGATTATTTCTCTCCCTCACTTTTAAGTCTTTGAAGATGCAACAACTTCTATTGTCTTCCAACTAAAGCACATTTACACAAGTGACTTGAAGCTAGTTTTTTTCACGTGCCTCAAATTAGAAGGAGCGGACTGCTAACACAATACAGTCCATTGTATCCTCATGTTGTATTGATACTATCCTTTAAAATTCTCCACAACATTGTGAAGTCCTTTTTACATTCATTTGAATCATCCTTTATCTTGGGGGACTCTTGGCGTACTTAAATTTTGTGAGATAAAAAATAGGGTCAATTTAATTTGTTTAGGAAAAAAGTTAAACTTTTGGTATATCTACTATAGCATGGTAATATGTCTCATGTATAATTATATATAAAATAGGATATTGACAAAACCCCAATTTTTTTATAAATTAGAAAAAAAATAGGGTGCCAAACATTGGATCCTACAAAAAGTGCTTAGTAGGTTTAGTTTGTTCATGAATGGTTTAGGAGGGTGGTTGTAATGGTTTTCTTCAATTTGAATTAAGCGCCTTTGGATTGGTGGAAAATGTTCAATGGATCAAGCTTATATGGTGGGAACAACATGGTGCTCAAAATTTGCAATGGATTTAGGGTTTAGGTTGGAACTACTTATACATGTGTGAACGTATTTGATGTGTTAAATTATTATATTTTAAGTTTTTGGTATTTTATTGTGCTTTTCTTTCATGGAATATGTACTACTACATGATTGCATGCTGGAGCTCATTGGTTATGTATTCTAGAGTTTGTTTTCTTGTTAATGGTATGTTTTAGCCATTAATTTTCTTTTCAATTACCCTTTCAATGGTATGCTAATGATATAGCATGCTACGTCCAATGCTGGTACAAATGCTATGGAAAACCTTGTTTCTCACAAGCTTTGTTTTGTAAGGTGTTTATAATCCTGAGTCTTCATATTTTGTAGTTCCAAAATGTACAAAAAAAATAAGGTGCCAAAAATTAGTCTCCCTATCCATTTACCCAAAAAATAGGGTGCTAAAAAAAATCATGCCAGTAGCTTTTTATCTACAAATAGGGAGGCAAAAAAAATGAAAGGAGATAAATATCCCCAATTAAATACCTTGTTATTGCACATATTTTCAATTCCATCTTGGGTTGAAACATTCACGTAATATACACCCACTAGTAGAAAACGCAGAAATTTTAACAAAATTCTGTTGATTTGGTCGCGTTGTACCGGGCACTATTCTGTTGATTTCAACAAAAATCTGTTAAAACAGATTAGTATCTTAACTAATCTTAAGGTTGTGAACTCTTTGTTAAATGCATTACATTCACTTTTATTGTAGTTGACTTATTTGCAACTTAAACTAACCTATAAATTGTTATAAAAAAACATCAATTCTTTGTAATGTCCTTCTCTCAATTTTATTACAATAATTAATTAGTTTGCTTTACATGTACTTACTTGCCTTTAGTATAGTTGTAACTTGGAGTTTCTAGCTTTGTAAGGTATGTACACCCATAATCAACACTGCCCAAAATGCAACACCTATCATTGGAGAACCACTAGATCAAGAAGCGTGACCCAAAACCTAGATATTGGTTACAACGCAAGATGCACACAATAAGAACATGAGAGTTTACGAGAGCCTAGTCTTGGTTTTTGGTAGACCAAGAGGCAATACATTGAAAATTTATTACTTATACATACAATATGTCCAAATAATGCATGACCAAGTGCATTGGAATCTTTTTTTCATTCATGTGCCAAAAATGTTTTACAAAAATAATATTATGCGTATCGATAGGAAAATATTCTCAAATGTAATTAATGAAAACCATAAGCATGCAATACCTTTGAACTTTTGAGGTTGCCGGTACAATGAAGTTGAACATGGAGTTTCACATTTGGAAGGAGGGCTCAAGATAAGAGGCAAAAATTTCTATAAGATGGTGCAGTTTGCAAGGCCGGCTTCTTACTTAGTGTCTGTCAGCTCTAGATTCTGGGGCAGCAGTAGACCTTGGCTGGGATTCCTGGGATGTCCCTATTGAATGATTTGAAATACTTTTATGAAATTTTTGAAAAACAACCAGACACTGGGTAGTGGGTATATGTTTCTCTTCCGATATCTCAGTCAGTCCCAGCAGTGCGAGATGAAATCATTTTGTCCTCGTACCACACCAACAAAAGAAATCAATGAAAAAACATCCATCCTCAAGTTAGATCTTGTTGTTCCGGAAGTTCTTGACAGACAGCATATTCCTGAATGCAAACGTTCTCCAACATTCCTTGTAGGAATTTGATGTGACCAAACGAATAGATTGAAGACTGTCGAAGTGATGGAAGTTGTTGGTCTTCCCGAAGGCCAGGCCAAATAGATTCGAAGACCGACAGAGTCTTTCTTTAATTTCGTTGGTTTGGAGTGCAGTGCTAATCATCACAACTTTAATTAGGGTGATATATCTGGACCCAAAATCCAAATGTATTTGAGCATCCTTTTTCTACACTAAAACATTATAATCTTAGAATTTATGTGTTGCTACATGCCTACATGTTTCCAAATTTGATTCACTTCATCTACAATATGTACACTACAAGAATCTTTTACAATTGAGATTTATATACCTTAGTGACATTTTAGACTACAACACTTCAAAAACGATGCTATTTTTAAATCCAAAAAGCCCTTGGCCTTGGAGGGTTTAAGGAGTGCAAACAAGAGCTCAAAGGGAACAACTTCCATTCAAAATTCTACCCTTCAAAACCATTGTCCACAAACACAACATACCAATGTTCAACATTGAGTGTATAATCASGTTGCTGCTTCAACGTACTTGGCACCTCTAGCGCTTCCACCATCACTAAAATCTGATTTTGTGTCCTATTCATCGGGAACTAATACCCCCATTGTCTTCGTACTGTTGCAATATTGTTTCAATGGTCTCACAGTCCAAGTGAACTTTGAAAGTGTATTGTTATAGTACAACATCTGTACTGTAACAATATTGTTTCAATGGGATGGACTATTCCCTCTAAAACTACATTTGTTGCAGTACTGATGTTGTACTGCATTAATAAACTTTTAAAGTTGAACTGTGAACCTATTGAAACAATATTGTTTTAATGGACGGCACTTTCTTGATGTATACCTACATACATTACATTCCACAAACAGAGTTCAAACAATCTCCAAGGTTTAGGCATTCAAATCAAAATCAATCACAATCACAAAGATTCAAGATCCTTGGTATAATATCCTTCAAACATCTTTAGTTCAAAATTCGGTCATTCCATGAGAAACTAAAAAGAGCATAGAAATGGAAGAGAATAGCTCCACAAGTAGGAATGAGAAAATGTGAAAATTAGGTTCCRAAATTCATTGTTCACATGCAGACRTGTTRGATCATTCTTCARYAGCTCTTGCATTAAATAGACTAGTATGAGGGAAAATAGGWTGATTCAAGATAYTCAAGTTGAAAGTTWATTAAATTTGAAGATGCACACGATGAAAGAATTGAAASATTGACTTCCAMAATGTGATTTCCAAATATCARTGTTTTGTAGAAATATACAAAATATCCATGTTTATYGTACRWGTGATCGAGATTGGCTAAAATTSGTCCAAGAGATCTTGATGAGAAYCCTAGAACCTAGATCCATGGATAGATTTCAAGATTCCTGATGATTCTCACATTTTGTAGAAATCCCAAAAGTTAGCTTGCAAGTTGGRTAAACTCATGGCATAATGGTGGCAGGCATCTATAGCCAMGAAACAATACTTAGGAKATTACCTAATGTTARTAACTCRYCGGCAAAATMAGTTTGGCTAGATTTTTCTCCGTTTAGAAGATTCYCTAGAGCCTGGTAATYRAAGGTTGCRGMAACATTTTATTCTATTTCAAKGAATTTGTAGAGCMTRGTGATGGATTTACATATCTCTAGTGGAATTCCATGGGAGGTCCCTCAAAAGTTTCGCAATTTTCTCCTCGATTTTCTCATACCAAGAAGATGCCTTTTCAGACRRTCAATTACTATAACCTCCAATGATAAATTTGTGGAAATTAATCAGAGTGCGTTATATCTCACTAAAAATCAGGATATCTTGGTTTATGTTAATAAAAGGCTTCAATGAGTTTCAAGACATTCTGATAGCAAGAAGTGTCCAAATTAGCAACATCTTCTACGATTTGGCAATTTTTAAGTTTACGATGGGAGTTGACTGGCAGTTTGGAAGCATACAGAATCAAAATGAGGTTGAATTTAGGTCTTTTTTTACTTCCTCATACTGACTTAAGACCCTAGAGTAGTTTCTTTTTTCAAAAACTCAACCTCCAAAAGTTGGATTTTTATCCAGTTTGGTGGTTAATATTGAGAGAAAGAATGCCAAGCCAATGTATTCCAATGAAGGGGGATCAAAAACATGTGTGAGCAAAGGATATCAAGCGCATGTCAAGGTCTACCCTCTTGTACTACTCTACTACCAAGTGTCATGACTAATCATATGGGTTATGTCTCCTCTAAGAAGATTGCTCCTCTCTAATAGCACCTCTAAGAAGTTTTTTCTCTCTAATATCACATTGCTTGGCTACAAACAATCTATGACATCTTGCTTACTTACTTCAATACACCTACTTTGTTTGTTGTCAAACCCATCTCTTTGCAAAGAACTTCATGACATGGCTTACCAAGTGCTTTTGTAAGCACATTTGCCACCATGCACTCTGTGAAAACGTATTTCATGTCAATTATGTCTTTTCAACTTTCTCACAAAAAAAATGATGCTCAATGTCGATGTATTTGCTCCGAGAGTGATAGATTGGATTCTTTACAAAGGTGATCAAGCCTTAATTGTTGGACGTAATGCATAAGTTCCTCTCTTACTCCAGACCACCATCATTCATAAGTTTTCTCAGCCATACGGCCCTTATACATTGGCTAATAGCCATGTACTTTGCTACAGTCGTAGACAATGCAATGGTGGGTTGTTTCTTGGAGATCCATGAAATGACATTGCTTCCAAGTATAAACACATCAAAATGAACTTTCAATATAGAGTTATTTGTAGGAATTTTTTGTTCATTTTTTAGACAATTGTTTCTTATATACTCGGGGGAGGGGGGGGGGCACTCAGTGTAATATTTGGCATACACCTGCGATAATCACCTATTTAACATGGGGGTATATAAAACTTATAAAATTGATTAAAAGACATGGTATTTTTTAAATAAAGGTAAAATTTGATAATATATAGCATGCTACTTTACATATAACCGTGTTTTACAATTTTTTAGCATTGTATATTACATGTACATTTTTACAAAATTTACCTACAAGGAATATATTGGACCCTATTTTTTATTGCACGTAGTTTCTACGACTTTCGCCAATGCCCCCCGCCCGAGCTTATATAATGCTGGAGTGTGAAAGTTATTTTTCAGTACTACACTGTATTTTCTTACTTCAAAGTTTTGTAACTAATTATTTTAAACAGATGAAAATATGAATAATTCAGAATGTAAGCTTTCAAAGTAGGAAAATCTGCTCATATATATTTTTTTAATTTTATGTAAATCCAAAAAGTATATAGAAGGTCCAAATTTTAGTTGCACATAGTTTTTTATGGACACTCTAAGTCCCCCCCCCGAGCGTACAACACATCTTGCATTTCTGCCTTCATCCCTTCATACTCTTGGGTGAATGCATGAAAGATCAACCATTTTTTTATAGCGTTCACTAATACTGGCCAGTACTAGCAACCTTTTGAAGAAAAAAAATTAAAAAATTAAAAAAATATGGATAATTAGCATAATACTATAAATATCATGTCATCAAAATTTGACACCCAAAAAAAATTTAGGTAAAAAGTTACTCACAAAATAGACACTTTGATGTTTTAATTTGTAAAAAGTAGGAAAAATAATTTTTTTTAAAACTAAAAATTTCAAATTTGGGAGCATTTTATGTTAAAGATATTTCATCAAAATAATGATCTTAAAATCATCTTGAATGTTCAAAAGTGTGAGCGCAAGGGAGCCTTGTTACCACGCATGTAGAGGACATAAAATAATATTTTAAAAATTTCCTTTGGTGGATGAATGCCTTCCTAGTGTGGGAATAGACCACAAAATTTCAGCTCTAGATCATTAATTTTGATTACTCCATAGTACTAAAAAAATCCCAAACTGCAAAGTGGGACAAATTTGCTAAATTGAAATTTAAATATAAAATGATTTTTTAAAATTTCTGAAAAATAAAGAATCTAATTTCTATTAAGCTAGACATCTCCAACAAATATTTCAAGTTAATTGAATTTGTACTTCAAAAGTTATAGTGGATGACAACTTAATCATTCCAAGTGTGACGCAAAATAGTACTAGTCATTCATGCATTCACTCTCTTTGTATGCGAGCTTGAGCATCTTCTCCTTCACATCAAAAGGCGTTAGGCGTGCCAATGGATTTGCATCTTTCCATGTTGAAACGCTTCAACACTCCCTCAATGTACTTGCTTTGGTTCATGGTGATGGTGTGTGTAGCCTGTAAACTCCACACCAATATCATTTATATCATATTGGCTCTTCAACTTAGCCTTCACTCTACTATCTCGCTCATGGTGTTTGTCATGATGATCAAGTCATCCACATGAATAATGACAACCACCAAATATGCACTTGTTTGCTTGATGTAGAGAGAGTGGTCTGCATGACTCATCGTGTAATCTTTCCTTGCAAACAATGCATCTACATCCATATAATATGCTCTTCCCGATTGCTTCAATCTATAGATGTTTTCTAGAGCTTGAGCTTGAGGTGTATGCGGCCTTCTTGAACAAAACTCTTGGGTTGATCCATATAAATCACCTCTTCATCTACAAGACTAGGATTGAGAAACGCCATGATAACGTCCATTTGGTATGTCTCCAAGTCCATGGCTGCCCTATTTGCCGCCATGGTTGCTCATTGCTCCCATTTGGACACATCTCCAAAGCATTGTTAACCCCTTGCTTGTCTTCTTCAAAGATGACATCTTGACTTTTGATGATCTTCTTAGTCTCCAAACACATCAACTTACAGGCCTTAGAACCCTCACAATAGCCCAAGAGCAAGCACTTTGTTGCCCTTCGCATTAGGCTTGGAGAGCTTGAGACTCAAATTCAAGGCATAAGCAACGCATCCAAAGATGGGCATGTGGCCAATGTTTGGCCTTCTTCTACTTCATGCTTCTTGCGGCGTCATAGATTCGACCCTATTTGTGGGGCATTTTTTGCATGTGCATACTACATTCAATATGGTCTCCACTCGTGGGTCATATGTGAGGCCTTGGACATGCAACATGACACAAGCCATCTCTTCAAGTGTGCAATTCGAACGCTTTGCCACATCATTTTGTTGGGAAGTATAAGGGGCTCAGGTTTGGTGTTGAATGCCATGTTCCCTTATAAATGTCTCAACGACCTTGGACATGTACTCCCCTCCATTGTCCAATCTCAACATTTTTCAGCTTATGTTGCCTCGATTTGTTATCCACAAGTGTCTTCCATGCTTTGAACTTCTCAAATATATCATTTTTGCACTTGACCATGAACACCCATATCTTCCTTAAAAAATCATTAATGAAGCTCAAAAAATACTTTGCATCGCCCATGGAAGTGGTCTTCGTAAAGCCGCACACATCGGAGTGTACAATCTCCAATATCTTGGTTGTTCAGTCTAGTATCTCCATCTCTTGGAAAAGGTTGCTTTGCTTCCTTGCCTTCAATACAAGCCTCGCATTTCACATCGCAAAAGCCCTTCACCATGTGCATGCCATCTACCTTGCTTTGAAGGCTCGTCACACTTTTCTCATTGAGGTAGCCCAATCTCTTGTGCCATAGCTTCAAAGAGTATTGGTGGAATGCTCCTTGTGCCAAACACACCATACTTGTGCCATTCTACGTTTTGAACTTCAATTAATACAAGTTGCCCTCTTTTGGTGCCATCACAATCATCTTTCCATTGGGTGCACCCAAAATGCAGCCTTTGATGTTGCATTGTTCCTTCAAATTTTGTGACACCAATTTGCTCACCGAAAGCAAGTTGGCATGCAACTTGAGCACATGCAACACATCTTGAATGCAAATTGTCCTCATTTGGTCCTTCGCATCCACCCAAGTGTGTAGCCACAAAAATTAGGGTGTGAAAACCCTAAATCAATCACACCATCACAAAACCCTAAACTCAACAAAATAGGATGTGAAAATAATAAATTCATTCATACCAATAGATGTGTGTTAGCAAATAAAATAGGATGTGAAAAAAAAATCATTCATACCAACACAAGTGTGTAATTCAAAAAGAAGGGTGTGAAAAAGGAAAAATCATTCACAACAACCCAAGTGTGTAACCCGAAAAAAAAGTGTGTGAAAAAAGGAAAATCATTCACAGCAACCCAAGTGTGTAGCCCAAAAATATAGGGTGTGAAAATGAATAAATAAATCACACCATCCAAAGATACTATGCACCCAAAAGATGGCTCCCCCTGCCAATATTCCTCCCTCCTGCCTCAGCAATTGGATCTCATTTTTTTGAAAAATAACCCCCCTCTCCGTCGTCGATTCAGATCGTGGAACAAATAACTAGAGTCGTAGATCGTAGGGTTACAAAAAACCTGATTTCTTGGCAGTCTCTGCAAACTGATTGAGTCTTTGTAAGCTAGGGTCTCTGCTTGAGCTGGGGTGTCTGTGCGAGTTGGGGTCCGTGCAAGCTAGGGTCCGTGCGAGCTCCGGTGTCTGTGCAAGCTTCGGTGTCAGTGCGAGCTTCGGTGTCTGTGCAAGCTCCGGTGTCTGTGTACTATCTAGAGTCCGTGCGAGCTCTAGTGTTGTTTGAAGCTTTGGCGAGTTGGAGGTCTGAAGCTTGCAGCGCGCGTTTCTCCTTGCAGAGTTAGGGTTTGAATGGCCTGCAACCTCGCCTACAACCCAACTCGAAGAAGGGTTTCGTGTGTTTATGAATGACTCTGACTAAGTTGTGGAGGTTTTGGAAGGGATCTCAGCTAGGGTTAGCTTTGAAGGAGGAAGTGCTCTGGTAATTGCGAGCTTGTTMATTCTGGGGTGCATTTGCAGGTGAGAGCTGAGGTATTGAAGCTTGCAATCTTTGAGTGTGAGTTTTCTTATGTTTGCTCATTGTGGTTTGTGTTGTGGTCTTAGGAGCTTRTGTTTTGTCCTTTGGTCAATGTGGAAGTTCAACTTTGGRRATTTTGTTGCCATTGAATTCAGAATATAATCTTGCATACATTTGCATTTCTAGTTGTCGTATTTGTTTGTCAGAAAAACGGAATTCAATAGGTTTTGTAAACTTGGACTAGGTTTCTAGCAATGTCTATGTGTTTCACAAGYTGTTTTAGGGTTTAATGTATTTGGTGTTGAACCCTTGCAACAACTATTTCAATGCTCTCCTTCTGATTTGGGATGAATCATAGGTGGGTGAGTCTCAAAGCTAAAAAAAAAACTCAACAAAGCATACTCCAGATCTACACATATTTGATCAAATAGGGTTTCATTCTCATCTCTCTAATTGCTTGTGATGTTCTGTTGCAAAGYTGCGAAGCTATGAAGTACAGGTTATGGGTTTTTCTTATTGTGGCAATCTATTTTGAATGAAGTTTTTTAAGTTTTTTTAAGAAAAGACTGCACTTCTACACCTTTGAGAATATTGAAAATAAAAGTTTTACAGTCAATGGGAAGCAACAAGGGTACCCCATTGAAAATTTGTGAAAAAAAATTACAACCAATGAGAACATGACACGTGTGCATGTTGTGTAATTCATGTATGGTTTTCTTAGAAAGCCAAAGTTCCTCACTATCACTATCCTCTCAAAAGATTCTAAACCCCCTCCCCCAAAAAAGGGTGTGAAAAGGATTWTATCATTTATACCAACCCAAGTGTGTAACCAAATAAAATAAGGTGGCCAAAAGCAAAAGTCATTCACACCAACACGAGTGTGAAGTGTGTAACCAAATAGAATAGGCTGTAAAAAAGAAAAATTAATTTAAACCAAACTAAGCATGTAACCAAAAATAATAGGGTATAAAGAAGTGATGCAAGGGGGGGGGGGAACAAGTAATAGGACATACTAAATGTGACTCAACTCAGAACAAATTATGGTGCAAATTGAACTAACATTTCTTAAAAATAAAATYTTACTATGTCCACGGTCATAGGTACCTCACACATTTTTCTTATCAAAAAATTTCCCACTCACAAGCTCATAGACTCACACGCTAGCAACCCTGTTTTTTGGCCCTGTGAAAACCCGGGCAAACTTTCCAAATCACATTTGTATAAAAAAAATGTCCAAAATGGTTGTAATACTATAATAAACAATATAATACCAATTTTTGTTTTTTTAATTTCAAAAATATTGAAATTTGATTTAAATAAAAGACATCAAAGTTTATTTTAGCGTAGGGATTCCATAAGTACCCACAAACTAAAACTCCTCATAACTTTCATTTCATTAATCAATTCGGAATGATTCAGATCTTTCCACATATGTATAATCTAAAAAAGCAATTTCAAGTTTTCTATTCTTACAAAAAGTGATTTTTCAAAAAAAAATTGACTTGCCCAATCTATCCAAAGATCAAAGAATATTGCATATCATGCAATAAAATCCTTAACCATGTTGTCAAAGGTTATGAAAAGTGTCAGGCCTTCAAGCTACTCTTTGGGCACATGCTCTGTGAAAATTTCAAAGAAAAAAATAAAAACTCCATTGATAGCAATTTGCCCAAAATTGCTATGTTGCCAAGAAAACACAATTTGGTCCTTTAGAGGTTAAAGTTTAGTTTAAAGTCTAGTTTCAACATCAAAAATCCAATTATGACTGTGAATTTTTATGATTTTTCTATTCAAGATATTAAACAAGGCCATCTGTTTCAAATCTTGTTTTTCTAGTTGTATGAGTTGATTCTTGAAAATGAGCCTCAAATACACTATTGACATCTTGGGCAAATAGTCACATTAGAAATTTATTTAAAAAAATTATAGAGTAGATTTTGAGAAGCTAAAAATTTATTGTGGTTATACCTGTTTTGTCCTTTGACCTTATATTTTATTGGTAACTTCAATCTTAGATTTGACATATAAAAAAAAGATTTATAATCTTTCAATCTACAAAACATATATATATATATTTGTCCCCCATGTAATGACCTCGTATAGTTTGAATTTTTATGGTGACAATTTCCAAAAATGATGAAACTTTTCCAAATCTTGGATTTTTGTTGAATTTAGAGTGAAGAAGCTCAAAAATGTTCTTGAACATATAGGGATTAAAGGTTTGGTGGAGACCATATGTAGACCCAACATATAGGCTACAAATGATGTTGTTCAAACATTCTCAAAGGCCAATGTTGACAAAATTCTACAATCATACCATAGCAATCACACGATACTCTATAAGTTTTCAAAGATGAAACCATAAGATAAGATTCACCACTCACAAAGCTTGTTAGAGACAAGGGTTTGAAAAGGGCTATCCAAATGGATTTAGTTTACAAAGAATCAAACTTAGGTTTCCACATTTTATCCTTTCTCCTAAGGTGGAATTGGGTGCTTGATTTTTTAGTGAAGTCTCAATAGAAAGGATAATTTATGTTTCCTAAGAAAATAAAAATAAAATGAAATAAATGGATGAATCTCATTGAACCTACTAATGTAGGGAAATTAGATCGAGGATGGCTTGGATCTCTTCTCCTCATGTAACAATCATTGAAACAACATAACATTAATCTATAATGAGCCTTTTCTTTGGTTTTGGATTTTTAAGACAACTTTGAATCTCTTTACGTAAATCATCAAGCTTTTGGAAGACTTTTCGTATGAGAATTGTTGGAGTAATCAACAATTCATCAAAGGAAAGGAACCCAAGTATATTGCTTAGCGCATTTTAGAAATGACATGTGGCATAATATAGATAAGGTTTTATTCATTAGAGCTAAAATTATAAAGAATTTACAAATCATAAATTGGGGACATTCAAAGTAACAAATCTGAGTCATTAATTACATTTAATGCTGGGACTAAATATTTGGATATATCCTATCTACAAAATTGTATTTACTAAGACCTGCATGTACAACCAACTGGGTATACCAAAGGATCAGATTGTGAATGCAAGATTGTGCATGGATTTATGCAGTTGTATTGTTATACTACAATTTTTACAAAAAATTGAGTTTCTCAACACATTTACTTCATGATATACATTGAGTGCATTGTTAGATCTACCATATGTTTTTGAACACGTGAAAGACAATTTGAACTAACTTGCGTTCTTCAACACATGAAATGTCAATTTTATGCAAGCCCATTTTTGATTGTTTGGAAAGGAGGTTTGCTATTATGTGAGCCTAACTGCCTAAGAGTATGAGCCCATGAGCCTAAAAGACGTTACACCTATGGTATAGGTGTCTATATTATAGAATTTTTTTATAATTATATTTCAATTATGTTATAGATACCTATATTATAGGTCTATATGTTATAAGCACCTTGAATGATTGTAGGATATCTACTTACATATACACTCAAGGCTCACATGCTCAGATACTAGCATCATTGGTTTGCAGAGCATGTTTTGTTGTTTTGTTGTGTTGTTTCATGCTTGTGTAGGTGTAAGGTCCAAAGCTAAAAATTCCTACTTCACAATGCACCTTCACCAAAAAAATTAATGCTAAACCCTATATCATCTAGGTGTGCAACACTTCCATCTGTACGGTTAGGTCTCCGATAGGCACTTGCATTCAAAAGTTTTAAAATTGCTCCCAATTGGCCATACAAAGGATTGCCCACCCCCAAAATCAACCACGGTCCTTAATGGGTTAACCATAAACCGAAGGTTAGCTTACTCTTTGATCACATTTCATCGATGAAGTGGCTGACTTCATTACTAACCCTCAGATGCATCAAGTTCGATCCTACGGCTGCCCTGCTCTGCTCGGTCAGACACACGTGGAACGAAGTTACGAGGAAACGGCTGCTACGATGACTGGGCGACACGTATGCATTCTCAGATCGACTCATGACTTCATAGCAATGATCCAAACTTCCGACTAAGCTTACGATAGGCTACTGTAGACAAATGGATCTGCTCCCCAATGACGCACTTTATAATTGCACCGGTATAATATATGGTAGAGGGACCCATTACTAACCGACGCCCCATCACCAATCAATAGGGTGTTGTATTTCCAACTCAGGTTGGAACATATTTCCATTTTCTCCTTGGAATGTGTGTTTTTGATTTTTTCAGGGTTTGGACTTATAAGTTCATGACACATACGTGAGCATGAAAGTAGGAAGCAATGAGTGGGAAAGTAGTTCTTGAATGATCGGAATTGGATGACTCTAGATATTGATCATCGGTCAAGTCCAATTTGGCCTTTCAAAATTCATAGTAATTTCATTGTAAGAGATAAAATTACCAAAGTTTTTGCAATTTCTATCATTTTAGTCAATGCACCTCTGAAAATATTTGCTTTGCCTACCACTACCCTAGATCATGTCCATAATTCTTTATTTGATCAGTTTTCAGTCCCTCTACCATAGCCATTATGTCATGTTGGGTGCACATTTGATTCATATGGAAACTCTTGTATTTTGAGTAGTAAATGTATGAGATAAGGTAGGTACACCTAAAAGTGCCACTTGTTGGTACTACGCCTAGTTGTTATTATTAAGCTATTCACATTTTCATATAGTCTTGTTGGCAAATGAAAGCACGGTCCAATGCATCAAAAAACGTAGCATTTGGATATAGTATGCAAAAGTTATCAAGGGTCAAAGTTTTTTTTGAAAGCGCCATCTACAATCTATGTACATGACTGATTTTGGAAATGGACACAGATTGTAGATGGTGCTTTAAAGTCAATTGCGCTTTTGGGTGTATCCACCTTAGTAGCAATGTCAAATTGCAATGAATCATTGCGCTCACATCAATAAAGAGTGCTCCCTCGTCATTGAGTTCTAGGTTTTCATCATGAACGTTGGATGAAATAAATGGATGATATTTCTCTAGGATGATAACCAGACAGATTTTGTGAGAGGAGTCATAACATTGCGTGGTTAATGTAATAGATACCGTATGAGTTGCAACAGTAATTTGTCCTATCATTGCATGTGGCGCTAATTTATCAAACACACCCTATTTCAAATTAGTATAGTGAAATATTCATATATTGTATCAATTGAAAAAAAAAATTTGGTGACATATTTTTTGAGACATATTCTTGGACATAGATTCATGGCACAGAAAATACCTATTTCGAAGTTTTAATTTGTAGAAAATAGAAAAAAAAAAAAACTATTTTCAGTAAAACAAAAATATGGCCATTTGGAAAAACTAATTGGTAACTTTTTGGTGATTTGACCAAAAAATTGAGGTCTAAACCGTCCATTTCTAATGTTCAGAAGTGCGTCCGCAAAGAAGGCCTATTGGCAAGAACATGGAGCATATAAAATGATATATTTTTAGATGCCCTTTGATAGGAACATGTCTCCCTACTAGAAAAATATATCACAGACATTTCAACTAAAAATCATTAATTTAAACCGCTCAATAGTATAAAAGAATCTTAAACGTCAAAATGTAACAAATTAATTAACAAAATTGACTTTTAAATGCAAAATACCTTTTAAAATTTCTAAAAAATAATGGATACAATTACAATCAAGACATTTAGAAATAGATTTTTTGTTTTTGGCATTGGGTTCATAATTCAATAGTTATAGTGTTCCAAAATCAAAATGCAACTAAATTGGCAAGTGTTTTTTGGTCAATCACCCTTTCTTAGAAAAATTTCACATCTAAAAATGCATTATGTGAATGTCAAAAATGTATTGGAACAACATTGAAATGTAGTGGGGATCAACATTTTTTATTTCAAACCGTGGAGCCCTTGCACCCTCTTAGCATTGGGAAACATCTAGAGGGATTGCTAGGAGCATAGGCCTAAATGGTTTGATAAGAGCAATCTATTGTCCAAATAATAAACTTTATTTGGGATGACACATGGTATAAGAGAATTCATTCATTCATCTCATATGTTCACCTATATAAAATATTCACCTAAAATATATCCATAGGCAATAATAAGGACAACCAATATTTCGGGTACCGTGATGCAATGGAGAAAAACTACAAGGTATAATCCATCAAAAATTTGAAGAAATTTCTAACTAGAGTATGATAAAAAGCAATTACTAGTGTTGATTTGTGAAAATTGGTTGGATATGGGAAACAAATGATATCTATCAATAAAAAGAAAAAGACTTTTTAAAGAGTTTGTGTGTCCTCAATGCGACACAACAAACCATTTGACACTCAATAAAATGGGTGAAAAAAATTTTAAGTACTAGATTCTTTGACGCACTCGGATTTGGAGCCGGCCATTTCCGGCGTCGGCAAGGCCTTGGGGATGTCGCCCATGGGCACCGATCCGGACACGGACCACATCTACACTGAGGTGAACTCAGCCTTTTWTCTTTTTCTTTTGTTTTCTTTTGTTTTCTTCCGTAGCTTCACAGTTTGGTCAGGAAGTATTTATTCTGGCGAATTTTGCGTCCTCTTTTGTTATCTTCTGTTATTCACGTCACAAGTTCTGAGTGGAAATTTTTGACAAATTTTTGCTGAAATACTGTCAGTAATCGCATTTTCTTTAAAAATTTTAAGGCTTGTAGCTTAACCAGAAAATCGTCGAATTCTCGCTATACTTACCTCCAAAAGAATGGCTGCTGAGGTCCTGTACGCACTCTTTGCCTCTATTCGTCTCAGGATGAAGGCTCGSAATAACCGCTCACGTTTGTAGATTGCTTTGGTTACATCTTAAAAAATCAAATAAGGTTTGTCATATGAGTCGGAAAAATACTAAAACATCCTTTAACCCCAAATTGGGCCTCCTATCGTAATAACAGTTTTGAGTACCCCTCATCTGGCGCTCTCATATCTCATTCTTTTCATATTTTGAGAGTATGTCTCCCAAGTGTACACATCTGGTTACAAATCTTTTACATGTCACGAGCACACGAGGAGGAGTTTACTGATTCTACTGCCTTCATTCCAGAATCACATGTTTGCAACATAATCCGTTGTTTCCATTACTGACATGAACTTAGAGTCACATGTTGCACTATGATCAATTGTTTACAATCCTCGGCCGAGGAAGATCTTGATCTCAACGTCGAGACGTTTCTGCTGTGCAGATGTTCAGCGAGTTCGGTCCCGGAGGTGAAGGCGTGACGAAGGAGAAGTTCTCTTCGGTGATGCGTGACATTCTTCTGGGCTTGGGGGATGGACTGGAGAGGGAGCCCGTGGCCATCTCGCCCTTGGATGGAAGCGTCCTGGAGAAGTTTGTCCAAGGCCCTGAGTTTGAGGTGGAGGCGGTGGCCGCGTTCAGTGTTCTGGACTCCGACACTTCTGGGCAAGTGAAGGCGGACGCCATCCGGAAGGCGATGGGAAGACTTTCTGTGGACCAGGGCATGCCTCCTCAGACGGATGCTTCGGTAATGCTCATTACTAACTCATCCTTCGCTTTTTGGACTTACCAAAGTTTGGATTTCAGAGCTTTTTTCCTGAGAAACGAGAGGTATAGAATGGAACTCATGAAAAGTTGCCCCCTAGTCTACATTGCATTTGAATTCTTAATTCAACTTTTTATGCAATGTAGAATCAGGATGGAAAGAGGGGGGGGGGGGGGGGGGGGGGCGGGGAAATGGAAGGCAGCTCTTCATAACGTATCTATACTTCTAGAATGTTTCAATACCTTTTAGATTGTTTCAAAGACTTTTTGACGGCTTAGATTGATTACATGTTTCCGAAGCTTGTAGACAATCTTTCTCATGAGGAAGGTTTCGCAATGTCATTCTCTTTCTGTAGCCGAAAAGATCTTGCCAAAATTAACTGTAGTGATAAATCCTTTTATTACACCGTGCAAAGAAGTCCCAAGTTCTTTTGTAGTTTCGTGGGAGGTGTATACATCCACTATAGATTTGCTCAAGTTGAAGCAACACGCTTCACAAAATAAGAAAGCGTACACCTTGAAGAATGCCGAAACATTTTTAATTTAGTTTTCAACATTATATTTAATAACAAAATGAGTACGTAAAGGTAGTGCAGACATGACTTCTAAGTATCTCAAACGTTTGAGATGACAAGGGTTCAATCGACCTGTAATGCTTGTTATTCATCGCACCTCTAGGTGCACGGGTTGTTGATTTTATTTTGAACTTGGTTGCTCAAGAGTTTTCACTCCAAAGAGAACCTAAAACCTCAGTCATTGCTAACTCGACCCCTGTGGGCAATGCAGGTTTCCAAGTACATTGACCAAGCCTTTCAGGAATCTGGAGTGAACGGGCAGCAAGAACTGAACCAAGGGCAGTTTGTGGATRCTTTTAGGAAAGTGACCCTTGCAGTGKCCACGTATATGAGAGGCACGCCTATGATGGTAGCGCATTCGAACAAAGTGTTTAATGGTGCAAACATCACCAGCCTCTTGAAGGACAAGCATGCGCTGGACCTGGTATGTTGAAAATTCCTTGTGATCGTACCCTCCATTGGACCTTTCTATGGAGTGCAACTTCAATAATTCCTGTGTCAATTCAATCATTTCAATGAAAGTTTGTTGAGCAAAAGCTCATTAAGTTTTGTGGTAGGGTTATTTTCAGATCAGCAAAGTGCCGCTTTATTTGACTTAGTTGAATTAAAAATCGTGAAATTCACTGTTTATTAAACGATCTCAAGCTTGCTTTCCTTTGTCGCAAAGGTAGTTTGCCTTTATACAAGAAAGATTTTTTTAAAGTGTTTTAACAATTTCTTGTTTATTTTTTCCTACAGGCTTTGGATCTTGCGTGGGAGATAATGCCCAAAGCAAGCAACAATCAAGCACCAAAAAGCTACCTTCGTGTTGGATTAGACACTCTGGCGCCGTATGCAGGCTTGCCTCCAGTTGGAGCAGTGCCTGAGGTAAAAACAGAGCTGACATTGACCATCCATACTAATCAACCCAATGACGTCTGTAAATAAGTCTCAAATTTTTTAAACTTCTGTCACTCTTAATCTTCACATGGCACATTGTGGTTGGAAATGAAAAAAAGTCCGAAGTTATAACCTCAATGGGATCCACTTCTATAAAATTGGCAACTAAGCATTAGATTTTGACAATATGGGTTATTACTCCGAATTGTGACCTAAGCGGGACTGTGTCCAGGTGACATCAAAGTACAGCATTTTGATGGAATTCACATGTTTGTGGAAACCTCTGTCTACAATTTGGGAGATTTTTCTAATTCCTACCATGCTCATGATTGCGCAGATGGACAGCGTTGTGAACGAATGCTTCAAAATGATCGATGGAGATGCATCGGGTCGTGTGTGGGGCCAACAAAACGTGAGTTGTCACCTACACTTGAGCCGATCGGAAATAGAGCACCTTATAGAATGGAAATGGGATGTTGGTTGGAAATGGGGCACCTCCTTTGATGCACTTTGAAATTGAAAGCCGTGGCAGGCATGCGTGCTACTGTAGTTATCGAAGAGAAATTGAGTGTGTAATACATCAATTTGTAATAATTATTTGAGTTTTCTAGTTCAAATGCTACCACTCATCTAAGTTAGCTGGCAGTAACTCATGTATTGCCTAACATTGTATAACTAGGCATGTGTGCCTCCCTTAGGGCATCATGTATTGCCTCATGTATTGTCTAACATGGTTAATTGCCTAACATTGTATAACTAGGCACATGTGCCTCCCTTAGGGCATCCTCCCATGTGAGTAGGGCTAGCAAGAAAAGCACTAGAAGACAAGAAGCGAACACCAATTGTCTTGTCGCATGAGATTGCCTAACATTGTATAACCATGTGAGTAGGGCTGGCAAAAAAAGCACTAGAAGACAAGAAGTGAACACCAATTGTCTTGCCGCATGAGATTGCCTAACATTGTATAACCAGGCACATGTGCCTCCATTAGGGCATCCTGCCATGTGAGTAGGGCTGGCAAAACCTTAGGGCATCCTACCAGAGGTGCCTCTGTTAGGGCATCCTTCCATGTGAGTAGGGCTGGAAAAAAAAGCACTAGAAGACAAGAAGTGAACACCAATTGTCTTGCCGGCCTCATGGAGCAAAAAAAGGACTAGAAAACAAGAAGCGAACATCGATTGTCTTGCCGGCCTCAATGAGCACAGAAGTAGGATTTCAAGGTTTATCGGAAATAGTGGACAAGCCCATTGGTGGAGATTGGTCAACTTGAAGGGAATCACTACGTGTGGAATCTTTCCTTATCTCTTCTCACCCACCAAATTCATATAGCACCATAATTTTTTGCTTGACCCTATAGCTTCCTTGGGAAACTTTGCTCGTTCAGCTTACATGGCACAAGGCTCTTAGATGCCTAAAATGTTGAAGGATGTATTTTCTAAGACAGAATTCTATTGTGCAAGAATATGTTTGGGTGAATGCAAGAAAGACTAGTACTATTTTGCGTCACAATTCGAATTGCGGAGTTTCTATCCACTATAACTTTTGAAGTATGAGACCAATTAGCTTGAGAATTTTATTGGAGATGTCTTGCTTAATAGAAATTAGATTCCTCATTTTTTAGAAATTTTAAAAAATCATTTTATATTTAAATTTAAATTTAGCTAATTTGTCACGTTTTGCAGTTTAGAGGTTTTTAATACTGGGGAGTGCCCAAAATTAATGATCTAGAGCTAAAATTTTTGCGGTCTATTTTCAGACTAGGTGGGCGTGCATCTTCCAAAAGGAATCTAAAAAACCGTTATTTTAAATCTTCTACATGCGTGCTAATAGGGCTCTCCTGCGCGCGCACTTTTGAACATTCAAGATGGTTTTAAGATCATTATTTTGGTAAAATCTCTTTATCATAAAGTTCTCCCAAATTGCAAGTTTTTAGTTTTAAAAAAAATTACATTTCCTATTTTCTACAAATTAAAACATCAAAACACCTATTTTCATAAAATGTTGCACTTTTCTAGTTCTCCTACTTTGAGAATTTTCCTACGCTTTTCCTTCATAAGGTACCTTCTTCTTACAGGTGTATATATTAAATATAATTTTCACATTTTTAAAAATTGTTTTTCTAATTTTACAGTACTCCCAAAAAAAACATGAGTACTATGCCAAACGCTACAAAAACAGAGGGGTCTTTCTTGCAATCACATGTCTTAGAAATTACATCCTTCAACATTTTAATTTGTAGAAGATAGGAAAAACAATCTTCAACAAAACTAAAAATTGTCCATTTGGGAGGACTTCTTGGTGATGTGATTTGACCAAAATAATGATCTTAAAACCATCTCTAATGGCCTACTAGGGGAATATACGATATAAATTTTAGCAAAAAATCATTCATTTAAACCGCTCAATAATATAAAAAAACCCTAAATGTCAAAGTGTGACAAATTAATAAAATTGACTTTTAGATATAAAATGATTTTTTTTAATTTAAAAAAAATACAGGATACAATTACCATCAAGATATCTAGATTTTTTTATTTGATTTAGGCATTGGATTCATAATTCAAAAGTTATAGCATTCCCAAATCAAAATGCAACGAAATTGGCCCGTGTTTCTTGCAAAAAACTATTTGTCAAAAAATATGCTTTTTTCTATATAGAATAATTTCATTTCATTTTATTTGGAATAATGATGAAAAAATTATGGAGAATTTTTTTTTTTGTTCTATCAAAACATCTTTTTCAAATAATAACTTAGAAGATCCATTTTGAGCTAATTTTTATAAAAGAATTTGGAAAGTATAGTAGAAATGTAGAATTTTTAATAATCCTCACTCTTTGAACTAATAAAAATCTCTATAGTATTGTGTCAAACTGGTCCTGGCCTAGCTTGCATACAAACAACATGAGATCAAATGACCCTCACTAATTCTAGTAACCTCTTTGCAGTAATGTGTCAAACCAGTACTGACCCCCTAGCTCATTAGGTGCCTCTCCCTTAGAGCATGGTTGCCTTTAGAGTAGACTACTTTACATCCATCCAGTAAACATTGGTTTCATTACTACTACCCCAAATAAACAAATTATAAGAAAGGACCGGTGTACACTGATTTGACTGTATGGAATATGAACATAATCAATAATCAAGGTGTACACTCACTGATTTGAACCTAGCAAGTATGGAATATGAACATAATCAATAATCAAGCAGTGTGACTTTTGTGTTACATACCATCATCATATCCCAGTTTTTTCTTGTAAAAATCAGTCTCCCAAACGACGAAGCATGCTTGAATGTGTGTAAATAAAAGCCACTATGGCGAATTTCGTTAAGATGGCGATATTCCTTTATTTTGGCGGTTTTTATAGTTCAGACCACGCGGTCAAAAATCTAAACCCGTCATAGATTTTAAGGAAACTATATCTGTCTTAGATTTCTGAAATCTATATTTGTCCTAGATATTTCAGACCGCACGGTCCAAAATCTAAACATATCCTAGATTTTTGACACCTCCAATTTTTGTAGATGACTCAAAATCTACACTAGTCCTACATTTCACTTAAGCAGTTCAAACTACAGGGTTGAAAATGGCACATGGAATACCGCCACTTTAATGAAATTCGCCATCACTGCAACATCGATAGCTAGACCACTGTGGCATCAAACCTTGCAAAGCACTCTCGTCTCATTGCAAATCGACAGGAATGGACAGGGTGTCGCACCCCACGTTTCTGGCAAAGTTACTGATTCAAAATCGTGCCATTTTGAAAGATATCCCACAACAGATTAGCTAGATGGTGAATTTCATTAAACTGACAATATTCCATATGCCATTTTCAACCCTGTAGTTTGAATTGCTTAAGTGAAATGTAGGACTAGTGTAGATTTTGAGTCATCTACAAAAATTGGAGGTGTCAAAAATCTAGGACATGTTTAGATTTAAGACTGCACAATCTAAAACATCTAGGACAAATATAGATTTCAGAAATCTAAGACTGTTATAGACTCCAAAAATCTATGACGGGTTTAGATTTTAGACCGCACAGTCTGAACTGTAAAAACCGCCAAAATAAGGAATATCGCCATTTTAACAAAATTCACCATCTAGCTAGCTGAGCCCCTATTAATTATTTATTTCATCGCAGTTGTGAGTATAAAAAATCTCTGCACTACCCTATAAGAAGAGTCAGAATGCTTTCAGTCCATGAGGACAACAATTCTGGTGTACCCAGCTATGACGAAGTCCGAGGCGTGCATCTGAGTGAGGATGTAGGCTGGTTCCAGAATGCATGCATCCGGCAAGGATCGACTGCATCTTTGTTTTGAAGAGGAGGCCGGCAAGAAGGTACTCACTCAGCTAGATCTCAAGTACGTACCGTCCAGTATTTAATTACTGCAGTTTCACTGATTCTGCTGGCTTGTTGGTAGAACATCTACAAATCAGAATGTTCTGCACGTTTGAACTCTACATGATCGAACACTTGGGTTCATGCACTTCTTGTTATCAGACAAGTGCATGCTACTACACTAGCTTCGATCCCTTTTCCATGTTGTAAGCTACGCCACTCTTAACTTACTACGAATTGAACCATTCATTTACGTGCACAAGAAATTAATGAGTGAAGCCTTAAACATCCCAAGTAGCAGACTTAGCTTGTTGATMGTCACTCTCTTTAGCAGGCAATTTTGAAGACAAGGAGCATTRAATTATCTTGCTTGTATGTTTTCAAGAGCCCAAGACGGTGTCTGCGATGGGAGATTTCGTTAAAATGGCGGTATTCCAGAAGTCTTTTTTGCATTCACTTCCTTCTTTCGCTCCAGGCGACGCAGCAAGCCATAGACTTGGTGAAGCGATGTGCRTGTTCAATCTTGGCTTTGGAGGTGGAAGCTTCCAACTTYGTTTTGCAGCATCACTCATGCGCGAAATCCGAGCCCTTGTTGCTGGCACTGTTTACCTTAATTGCATGTGCGAGCGCTACCGGCAACCTGATTCCGTATTTCCGGAGCTGCGAGACATGAGTCCAAGCTGGAAGTCCCGAAGTAGTGCGGTTGTCTAATTTTCCTTTTCTTTTGGTGGCCAACTAATCTTGCTTGTTCTCTCACCTAGGCTTTATGTGCCATAGGGTAACAATTGGTTACTACCATCCCTCGAATGTTAGTTACCTTGGTATTGCCAACGTCTTCAGAGACATATGTACAGCACTAAGATGTTCTGTCTCTTTTCTGCTTCATGTCCACGGTTTGTTTCTGATAAACTGTAAAGGCTATTACCATATATTATGCTCCCAGTGTTCCATATAWTTATAGCTGCTTACAAAATTATTATCTAAGTGATTGCTTCCATAGATGAAAATGTTGGGTGCGGAAGTTCATTGCTTGGGAGAGTACGTATCATGTTTTCGGAGGCTGATTTATAATAAAAAATGAGGATTGGTCTTCCTGAGACCCATTTAACCATTAGTATAGAGTATCATGTTAATCCAACATAATCCCTGGCCTACATGAAGATTTTGTTGCAGCTTCCTTAACTTCTACAGCATCTGTCCAGGCACATGACAAGAATTGGGATTTAGGACTGGGCACCAGATCTAAGCCTAGATTTGCACCCTTCTTCCTCCATTGTGATTATTTAGCCAGATTTCGTGGCAATTTGGTAGTAAATTTGCTGTAACATTGATCAACACAAACCTCCACATTTTGTACATAATAAAATTTTGTGAGGGTTAGTAACGTATTACAATTTTGAATTCTTTAATTTGACCTTCTGCAGAATGACATTTTGAAACATCCCGCACAATTGCTACACTACTATCATTGATCGTAGAGCACTTTGACGGTGTATTTCCCTGTTACAACTCCATTGACAATAACCAGCACACATCTTTCTGGAGGAATACGGTTCAAAATTCCCAGGAAAACAAAACCTATGTTATGCAGCAATACAAGCTCTTCGGTTGTCTGTACCCAAATMAAAAAATCAAGTAATGAGACATATTCAAGCAACCCTGATGATGGGCGAGTTATTTTCTGTATGCAGCTGTTCAATTCACTTACAAAGCGGTTGGCATGACGGAGTGTCAAGGAAGAGTGGACGATTGAGTATTAGCAAAACTAGGCCGAAATCGAACTGAACCGCCCACCATGTGACCGATGGCTACCTCGCTATTTGAAGTCTGCATCTCGGTTTAGAGTTAGGGATTAGGGGTTCATATAAATGAAGCTGCGCACCAGAATGTCCTCGCTGAATTTTTCAGATAGTAGCCGCAATAGCATCTCTGAAGCAAATGGCGTCCTCCATCAAGATTTTCCTGTCTTGCCTGTTTCTCTTCCTGCTGACCACATTGCAGACAGCCGATGGGTTTGCAAAGCCAAAGGAGGAGCAAACAGCCTCCGCACATCAAGGTACGGTGCCCAAGGTGAAGCGCGACACGAACTTCGTTCAAACCTCGAGCATTCGACGTCCCCCGTCTGGACCGAACCCTGAGGGTAATTTCGAAGTGAATTTCTGAACATATGGGGTTGTAGGAGGTAAAACAAACCATGTGAGATATGTAAACTAGAATTTAGGTAAAAACAGCCCATTGTGGTCAGAATTTGGAGTCTGCCCTCATGCCATTGCTGAGATTTTTCAAATTTTTTTCCCCATAAAGACAAGTGTGAGAAAGAGAGAGCAATTGAAATTATATTTTTCTGACAAAGTATGAATTAGTTATGAATTTTTGAAGTGATCTACTCAAAAAAGTAAGTAGGCTACCTCATAACCAACAAAAACTATATCCAATATGCTCATCTTAATCACCTAAAGTGGTCACAATAATTTCTAATGTGTAAGGCCCTAAAAAGTCACTTTCTACAATGATTTACACTCAAAAAGTATGGTTCTCCTAACAAGGTCATTAATCACTCCATGAGGGTAAAGTTAAACATTGATTATGGTCTGAAAACCAGTCATGGGTCATTAGGTGTCCACTATGGATCATCTGACACCAATGGAATGTTTTACCTTAGTAGGAGCTCAATTGCTCATAGTTAAGTCAAAAGTAGGAATTTGCATTTAAAGAATAATTTAAGACTTCATTTAAGCATAATAGAATGATTTATTTCAAGAAACTTTGAACTAAAATAGTTGGAAAATCAAATTAAAATTCATTTTCAATAATCTGTTTGATATTTCAAGCCTCCAATTAAAAGTTATGGAAAAAATTTAAAGACTTGATGGAAAGAACGAAGTTTCTTTAGTGAATTTTTTTTAAAAGATTTTCAAATATCCTCTCTCAATATTCTCTATAAACTTTGATTGGAGGCTCAAATTTACAAACAGATTTTTGAAGATGAAAGCTAGCTTGATGTACCAACTTTTCTTAGTTCAAACAAAGTTTTCATGATTAGCAAAAATGAGAAGGCACCAAACATTCATATGACGACTATCAATTCTAAAACAACCTATATTTTCTACGTTTAACAATCAATTAATAGAATATCCAACCCCAAATATTATAGGTTATTGGTGGAGTTTCAATCTCTTTGTTGGTCTTTGCTTGTTCATTCACATAATTACAAGCATTTTTTTAGCTATGCATTATACGCCTCATGTACATTTAGTTTTTTAAGCACAAAACACATCATGAGAGATGTGAAAGGCGACTAGGTTGCTTTGTTATATGCATGCTAATGGGGCAAGTATGTTTTTTTTATTGTGGTTTATCTTCATATTTTTTGTGGTCTATATTACAGAAGCTATTCAAGTAATAAGTTTTTTGTACAATTTATTCTACCATGTATAAATGAATTGTGGATTTCTAATTCATACATAATTCCTATGTTTTGACAATGAACAATCAAGCCATCAAGCTCTCGATTTCAAATTATCCGATACCCTCTGAGGATTCATGATGGAAAATAGATTTCATTATAAAACTGACTTCCCCACCTTTCATTCTCACAAATGTCAATGATGCATTTCAATCATCTGGCCACCAATTTTTTTGTGGTGATGGTTTATTATGACATTGGCATTGAAGCTTACTTTAATCTCGAGGATGTGTTGATGAATTTTGTAGATCAAGACTTTGCAGAGGTAAAGGTAACCTCTGTGAAGAATGCTATTGCCGTACGATTGAACGGTAATAACTGGACACTAAATGGTCCTGAAATCGATAGACTATATAGACAATGAGTGAATTAAGGATAAAAAGGGCAGGGCTGTCATACCGGACGGACGTCGAGTTCGCCCGTCTGTCCAGTTCACCTGTCCGATAGAAGTCTCGCCTGTCCGATGTGGTCAACAGGAAGTTGACTTTTTTAATTAAAAAACTAGGTGATGTGGCTCTAACTTTGATGCCACCTGGCTACCAACTAGGATCGAGGGCGGAGACATCACCAGTAGGGGCGTGGACGTCAGTGAGGGCGCATACGAATGTGAGGGTGGGGACGTGAAGGAACGGGGCGCGGAAGTGAAGGGACGGGGCGCGGACGTCAAGGGATGGGGCGCGGACGTCAAGG
Organism: Pleurozium schreberi; assembly: GCA_006891605.1. NCBI lineage: Eukaryota > Viridiplantae > Streptophyta > Bryopsida > Hypnales > Hylocomiaceae > Pleurozium > Pleurozium schreberi. The sequence continues at coordinate 115,552 of VACF01002667.1, read as the reverse complement.
GATGGGGCGCGGACGTGAAGGGACAGGGCGTGGACGTGAAGTAGTCAAGGCGCGGACGTGAAGGGACAGGGCGTGGACGTGAAGTAGTCAAGGCGCGGACTAAAAGATATGATTATCATCAAGTTAGGCATCTCCAATAAAAATTTCAAGTTTACGGAATTTATGCTTCAAAAGTTATTGAAGATTACAAGAGAGCAACACTATTTGTGACGGAGAATATTAGGACCAATGTTTGTTGCAATGACCCTAAATCCTCAGATTGAATTTATGAGCAATAAAGGGGGCCCCTTGCTCTTGTGAACCACATTTTCTTAACCCCTAATGGACTGTTGTCCCCTCGAGGGACAAATAGGATTTTAGGCAAGTACATATGGGCTGAATTTTTGTCCAATGTTTTTTCTGCAGATAGAAAAACTTATAAGCTTTGTGAGAATATTTTTTTTTTTCAATCGGTGTCTGGGAACTAAAGTCATGCCCAAATAAGTTTAAAACAAGGGAGAGGGGTTTCAACAAAAAAAAATATGCAGAAATTTGAATTTTACTTTTTTATTATTTTTTCCCATAGATTATAATTTTGTCTATCTAGGAAGCTTTGATTCATTCCAACTAGATTTGTTATGAGAAAGTTTTGGACAATCTTATTTTTCGGGCACTTTTAGGTCTATTTTGGAAGAAGACCTACATATCCCCGAGTCCTTGTCTAATACTATTTGTGGTACTGAAGTAACTATATTGCCAAAGTAGCAATTCTATAAGCATCGGTAATGATAAGTGCCTAAGTCTATACGCAAAATATGCATTGCTAATTAGTAATTACCACACTAGAAAGGAGTATTTTTTTTTTTAAATTAGGAAATGTGGTGTAACAAAAAAATGGGAATAAACATAATTTCTTTTAAATTAATGGAATAGTAGGGATGGAAAATATATATTCTTGGACATCCTTATGCATTACCTTGCACAAATACATTTCTTGGACATCCCTAATCATTACTTTGCACAAACAAAGTGGTTCCACCAAAAAAAACATTCAAATTTGGATTTTGAGGAGGTTCATGAATTAAAATTTTAATTTGGTACTATCAATTATTAAATTTTGAAAGAGATGCATATGTAAATTAAATTTTTTTTGGTAGGATCCAATTTGGTTAATTTTGGCTTTAAATACTAGCTCCTTCTGTTTCAATATTTGTATAAATTTGAGACAATTTTTAATCAACCTAAATCCAAATATAAATGGAGAGGTATTTGATTTCATTTCCTAAATCCAAACATAATTAGACTCTTGCTATTAAAACAAAGCATTGAATGTTTGAACTCGAATCCAAGAAACAAGTCACTTGAAATTGACGACAATTCCTAAATCCTTGCAATAGTTTTATCTTCCAATTACAAAAAATATAACTTGTAATTGCTAATTATAGAAATTTGTCCTTGAACTAGAACTAAAGATTTTCCATTCTATATTTGAATTGAATACCCGGCCAGCCACCCCCTTGTAGCCTTTGATTGCAGAAGCAGACCCTGCAAGGCTGCAACTTGTAACTTCAAGAATTATATCCGATATTTCATAGATTTTTCCTAATCTTATAGCTTCTATGTAGTACTTACAAAAGTAAAACCTTTAAGCCTAACCAAATATAAAATAACTTGTATCTGATTTGAATTCTCAATCCGTCAATCTTTGTATTTTCCATTAACAAAAATTAAACCTTGAAGTAGAACCCTAAAGTTTTAACTTGTATTTCAAGGGATTTCCAAACCCTTATAATACTTACTTCAACTTCAAGCCCTTGAAGTACAAGCACATAACATTTAACTTGAATTTGATTAGAATTTTAAATACTTGGAGAAACAATTTATCAACACCATAAAGCCTTCAACTATAACTAAACAAAACATAAATTCTATTTGATTTCAAATCAAAAACCTTGAAGCATACAGTAACAAGGTTGAACCCTTGAAATTGCTTCAAAAACACTAGAGCATGCATTTTGTTTCTATTCCAAACTCTTGTAGCCTCTCTTTCCAATAATTAATCTTAAAACTTCACTTTCATACATTGCAATATGTGAATTTCAGATTCCAAACCCTTGTAGCCCCCTTACCAAAAACAAACCCATTCAACTAGAATTGTACAAAATATAAGACGTGATTGATTTCTTCTTTCAACTCTAAGCCCTATTAGATTCTATTTGGAGGACTCAAAAATGCATCCTTCAACTTCAATTTTAAAAAAACATTTACCTTGTCTATTGTAATTACCTTGTCTAAAATTTACCTTGCCTATAGTAATTACCTTGTCTATAGTAATTACCTTGTCTAAAAATTTACCTTGTCCAAAATTTACCTTGTCTAAGACATTATCTTATCTAAAATTTCCCTTGTCTAATCTATCCAAAAACTTCTAAAGTTTATTTTCAATTTTCTTTCTTAGAATGTACAAGCTAATTTTCAAGCTCTAAAATCTCTTTTCTTTTGAGGTGAATTTTTATTCTCAAGTGCTTGGAAAAGATAAGAAAGAGAAGTCCCACCCCCAAAAGGAAGCACCATGCTTCCATACATTGTCTTTGAACTCAAAAAGTGGTTGGACCTCTTAATGCAACCATTGATTTCAAGATATTCCCTGAACTTTAATGAAGGATTGCTTGCATTAATGGGTTCCCCCTTCATGATAAAGAGTTAGAATCCCATGACCACTCAAATTGGACTTCCCCTCACACTTTGGTTGAAGAGTGGGATGTCCCTGCCTTTTCGTCCCCCCCAGACATCCGCGCCTTGTCTCTTCGTGTCCGCGCCCTGTCTCTTCGTGTCCGCGCCCTAGCAATGGCGTCCGCGCCCTCCCACTTTGTCCGCGCCCTCACAACCCGTCCGCGCTATGACCTCCGCATATATGTGCAAACTTATCCAAGTGACAATACTGAACTCCCTCCAAGCCAAATTTGAACTCAAGTTTGAACACGCGGACTCACAAATTTAATATCTGAAGTAGTACTACGCTAAGCCCTAAACCCTAAACCCTAAACCCTAAATCCAAACCCTTCTAGCATCCTATTGCACAATAAAACATTCTACTTGAATGATTGAATTCCAAATAACTTAACCACTATTTCATTTCAATTCCAACCCACTTTGATAGGCCCATTCCAAAAGAATACCTTTGAACTTCAATTTCCAAATAAATTTACTTGTATTTCATCTCAATCTCAAACCCTTCTAGCATCCCATTGCACAAATAAAAAATTCTACTTGAATGATTGAATTCCAAATAACTTGACCGCTATTTCATTTCAATTCCAACCCGCTTTGGTATCCCCATTCCAAAAGAATACCATTGAACTTCAATTCCCAAATAAATTTACTTGTATTTCATCTCAATCCCAAACCCTTCTAGTATCCCATTGCACAAATAAAAAATTCTACTTGAATGATTGAATTCCAAATAACTTGACCACTATTTCATTTCAATTCCAACCCACTTTGGTATCCCCATTCCAAAAGAATACCGTTGAACTTCAATTCCCAAATAAATTTACTTGTATTTCATTTCAATCCCAAACACTTTTGGTATCCCCATTAGAAATTTAGAATAACATAGGGTACAAGTTTTAAAGGCCCAAACCTTTCTATCCTCTTTGTCCGAATACAAATCGTTAAGCATATTTCAATGCCATTATAATTTGTATTTGATTTCAATCCAAATTAAACCCTCGAACCTATTTATCTCAAAATTAAAGCCTTGAACAAAAAGCCAAAAGGCCCCAAAACATATAAGTTGGTTATGATTTGATTGGTAAACTCCAACTCCTAAATCCCAAATAGGTTATTTTTAGAAAAATAGAAAAGAAATCTTTAAACTTGAATTTACACAAAATTATACTTTCTTTTTAATTTGGACTCCAAATTCTTTGGGATTCTCCTCACACATATTTTGTCCTACTTGTTTGGATTCCGGTTTCATTTTGTAAATTTTTTTTTGTGGGTGGGTYTTAGTTTTCAAGTGCTTGGGAAAGGTAAGAAGGAGAAGTCCGGCCCAAGAAGGAAGCACCAAGCTTCCATACATTGTCTTTGAACTCAAAAAGTGGTTGGACCTCTTAATGCAACCATTGACTTCAAGATATTCCCTGAACTTTAATGAAGGGTTGCTTGCATTAATGGGTTCCCCCTCTTCATGATAAAGAGTTAGAATCCCATGACCACTCAAATTGGACTTCCCCCTCACACTTTGGTTGAAGAGTGGGATGTCCCCGCCTTTTTGTCTCTGCCCAAGACGTCCGCGCCCTGACATCCGCGCCTTGTCTCTTTAAGTCCGCGCTCTAGCAATGGCGTTCGCACCCTGATGTCCGCGCCCTGTCTCTTCGCGTCCGCGCCTTGTCTCTTCCCGTCCGCGCCTTGTGTCTTCGCGTCCGTGCCCTAGCAATGGCGTCCGCGCCCTGTCTCTTCCCGTCCGCGCCTTTACTACCCATCCGCGCACTTACGTCTTTGCTGTAGCAAGGACGTTCGCGCCCCGACAGACCGGTCCGCGCTTAGATTTCCAGCGTGGCTGCCAACGTGGAATCCACAACTTTTAGCATTTTTTCAGAAATGATAAGCGTTCAGGCTGTCTGGACCGTCTACTTGTCCGGTCCGGTTTGCCCGTCCGTCCATCCCGTCCGATCACTCCGACCCGTCCGATATGACAACCCTGAAAAAAGGAGCACATTGCTTTTTTTGAAAAGAAAAAGAATGGGAGCACATTAAAGTTTTCGAGAGATCACTTTAAGGTTTTAGTATGGATGGTTTGAGCATGTTGTTGGGTCCAATTTTTAAAACAATGATAATTGGACATTCATAAATTTACATTGGAGGTTAATAAGCCAACTACTTTGTTATGAATGCAAAATCTGTGAATTTAATTTAACACAAGAATGCTCAACATATGGGACCCTTGAATGTTTGTTATTTTTTGCAAGTTCCCATGTTTGTTCTTGGTTTTCCCATCTTTCTTTTAGGCTATGTGTATGTTTTTTGTCACCTCTACTATCATAAATAGGTGCCTTAAACAAAAATCTTTGAAAATTCATAAATAAATCCATAATGCTTGAAAAAATATGAAACTACTTGTGTTCTAAACTGCATTTTTCTTTCTCTCAAAAATAACCAAAAATATTTTCATACGCAACAGCCCATGAAAAAAGGGGAACAACATTTAAATGGTCACTTTAAGATAGGAGGCTCATAAACCACTCATCTAAAGGCTAGTTTGCCTTTTCATGTATTTTCTTTGTAGGGAATATTTTTAGTGTATTTTTCAGATAAAGATAAATAGATTCTAACTGTAACACAAGTTGTTTTGTAATTTTGGAAGCATTTTGAAATCACTTATGAATTTTCAAACAAGATGAGTCATAAGTTCCTATTTGTGAGTGACCATAGGTCTTCCATAAACTGTTCACTTGCAACTTTATCTAGAGAGAATTGGAAAATCCAAAGAGAGTGAATGGCTCTTGCAATAAATAATTTGTTTTTACGATCCATTCAATGACTATAGAAGGTCCATTTAAAAGATCATCTCACATCCATTTCAGGCGAATCTATACGGACGATTCTAAATGTGCGCAATTCGAGCTACTTAGTAGTTGACCTGGTTTGCAGAATCGGCAGGCTCTAACAAAATCCATCAAAGACGTGCCCTACAGGGCACATAATGCCCAGAACGCGGGCTAGGGCAAGTTGTTTACAAGACATAATGTGCCTTCAAGGGCGCATTTTCTAATACAAGAAACTTGTTTGCTGGTTGTGGTCGTGTAGGACATAAGGTAGACTACTCTTAAAGCGACCATTTAAGAGCTGATTGCGTTTTCAGGCAAGTCAAACTCCTTGAAACAATTTTCAGTAAATTTTCATAGGAAGAAAAAAAGAATTGGCATCTAACCCAAGTCGTTTCACATATTTTGGACCTTCCAAGAATTAGTTACAAATTTTTGAAGTTGTAATGCAAATGTCACTAAAAGCGACCACCTCCTGAAATGTATAGTGCTGGTACATTGAAGAAAGCAAAATGTACCTTTGTATCATGATTGCTTTTAGAGCATGGACGCTTTAAGAGCAGATTACCTTAAGGTAGGCATCCAAAAATGGCCCCCAATCTATTTAACCCCTCACAATTAGAGGGGTCAAAAAGTATCCTTACATAGTCTGAATAGTCAAATTCAAAGTGTTGTAACTTTTGCATCCAAAGTCCAAATTCAATAAAACTTGTTGATAAAGTTGAGCATATTGGTCTTATTTCAGTGGCAAAATTTTCAAATCAATCCAAGATTTACTGAATTTTTGAGAGCCATTCAAATTTCACATGTTCAATTTCAGTTCACCACATGGCTGCAACTTCAAGGCTTGTGAGTTGTAACTTTTTCATCAAATGTTTGTTTTCAATAAAATTTGTTTGTTTTGTTTCTCTTAAGGTCTAGTTATTGTGGTTAAATTTTAATGTCAATCCAAGTTGTTTTGAATGTTTGGGAGTGATTCAAAGTTCAAAATCTAAACATTTTTGCTTTACAATGAACTTCTGCAGCTTATAATTTCTTCATACGTGGTGCATTTTCAATCATTTTTGTTGGAAAAGTTTTATATACAAGTTTAGTTTGTGTGGTTAAAATTCATATCAATCCAAGAGGTAATGAGTGACAAAGAATTATTTTCTAGTAGAGGGAGGCTCAGCCGTAGATGTGAATTTTTTCTACTTTTTTCATTTTTTTTTTACATTTCAAATCCATTTTGCAGAGACAATGAGTTTATTGAATAATATTTTTTTCACCAAAGTGTTTGTCTTTTGGTTTTGAATCACTTTGTAGTTAACAGTTTTTTCATTTAGTAGGTTTAGAAATCAAATTTCACCTCCAAATGTGTTCTTAAGAAAATTTCAGCATCTTTTTTCAACACTAAAACATTATAATCTTTCAATCTATAGGGTCAAATGACCCCAAATTTGTTTCACACCATCTACAACATGCACACTACAAGATCGTACGGTTGAGATTTTCATAACTTTGTGAAATGTAGACTTGTAGCTTTTGAATAGAAAAGATGTTTTAACACATGTTGGGACTTTAGGCAGTGAGGGGTTAACTGCCAACTTTTAGAACCAAACTTTGATCATTCAAAACTTTTGCATGTTGTATCCAAATGTTGCATTCGTTGGTGCTTTGGAACCTCTTTTCACTTGCCTAGAAGACAATATGAAAATCTGACCAAACTAATAATAATAACTAGGCATATTATCAATTTGTGATGGTTTTGGATGTACCCACCTTAAGTAAAACAAACGCCCTTCAATTTTGGACAATGAGTATGTATTGACTCTGCAGGGTTGAGACTATGAGACAAGTGTGTGATCAAATGTCATGTTCTAATTGGGCATTGGGATTTTGATGAAATTGGAAATAATTCTGCTTACTTTATGTATCAAAATATATATGGTGCATGATGGAAACTCATCTACTTTCTTTTATTTTCTTTCAATCTCTATTTTCAATTGGTTTACATAGCACATGATTGTATGTGATACTTGAGTAACTCAGTCTACGACAAGCACAACTCTAGACATGGATTGCCTATTGCAGTCCCAAAAACATTTGTGCGTGAAATATAACATGACACATGTACATTGCAAGAAATTTTTGGACTACAATAAGCATATCCAAAGTTGTTACTGTCATAGGCTGAGTTACCTTCGTGGTGCCCAAAGTTTAACAATACACATATTGCTGAAACCAATAATGTATCGCTTTAGCGGTCACTAAAGGACCTTACAATCGCAGCTATAATTCAAATTTCCAACAATGCAAAGCGGTGTGAGCATTGTAATGTGCAATGAAAAGGGGACAACATCGTGATGGCTTTGAAACAAAAGTTGTACACAGAGGCTCAATCTTTGCATATTAGATTATATTTGTAGGGTTGAACCTATCATTGCATGCAATTAGAAACCAAAACATCAAAGTTCCTTCTAAAATTGATTGTACATAGAATACAATATTATAATTATAGATTTTCATAAGAGTTTTTTTTCATAAGAGTTACAAGATTTAGTATTTTAAATTTTGGCAATCAAGCGATTTTGTTGTTGAAAGTTTCTTTAGATTTACTAATTGAAGCCATTCTTGAAAAGTCACTTTTTGAATTGGATTGTTGCATATGCCTTTTGCCAATTTTTTGCTCAACCACATTCTCAAAAAAAATATTCCACTATTAAAACACACTTCATTCTCTCTCATAGTTCACTTAGATCAAAGAAAACACTAAACCATTGATAGCTCTAAGATGGAATTGAAACACACTAATCTCAACAATGAGATTGTTATAAGAAGACATCTTAACCTCCAAAGTGTTGGGAGTGCTTTAGATGAAAGTATTAGAAAAAAAGGTGTCTAAGGAAAGAGAAAACTGGATAGTAAATGAAAAATCTTTTTTTGTTAGCTTTCAACTGTAAGATCTTGAACTTGCCTTTCTTGTTTATTTACCTACCAATTTTCAAAAGTGAATTATTTGGAGTGAAGGAGATCTAAGGGTCCGAAGTTGGAAGTTTTTATTTTCTTACTTTACAAATTCTAGACAATTGCGCTTTCATTGCTCATTTTCATGGTTACTCCTTTGATTTAGGCTCTCATATGAGTTAGAAACATGCTAATCTTTTTTTCCAAATCATCCCTCATGAAGAACATATACAAAATTGCATGATTGTAGGTATAGATTTGGCAAAACTAGTTTACACTACCACTATTTTCATGAACAAATTTTTCATTGAAAGTACTTCCAATAAAAAAAATTGAACATCACCGGGAGACAATTAATTTCTACCTACTTCGCCATAGGGAATCAAATTTCCTACAAAATTTGGAAATCTAAAAATGTGTTACTACAAAATAGGTCACAACTAGCAATCCTAGAATACATATATTGTATTTTGCAACAACGCTATACATGGGTGTAACAAGTGGCTTCTTCTACAAACTAGACGTGTACTAGTAGAAACTGCCTAATAAATTTCAAGAAAAATGGTTAAATATTGAATAAATTTGATGGGCTTGGGTTGAAGACAACTTGCGACAATTTTAGAATTGAGATGTATGAACAAGACTACTTTTTGTCCGCCTTGTTGTATTTCATTGTTAAGTGGTAGGAGAATTTGTACAAAACGGGCAATTCCTAGAAGCGATTTGAGAATGGCTTGATCTTAAGTGTTGCACCTGGAGACAATAGTATCTACCTACTTCACCATGGGGAATCAAACTTCCATACGAAATTTGGAAATCTGAAAATGTGGCACTACAAAATGGGTCACTACAAAATAGGTCACAACCTTCTAGGGAATAGGGATGCTACCAAGGTTCATGGTAACCCTCCAATGCTGCATCCTTTGCTGGAACTATGATGGCTGGCTCGTGTCGAGCCTAACAAGATACATCGATGTCGCCCCTACCATTGAAGTATAATGTAACCGATGCACTCCCGTCTCATTGCAAGTCGGCGGCAATGGACATAGTGTTGCACCCACGTTTTTGGCGAAATATCTAATTCGAAAACGTGCCATTTTGATATGCTACGTGCTATTATTATTTCATCGCTTTTCACAGAATTCTCGAGTAAAAGAAATCTCACCATGCTAAAAGGAAAATGCATCTAATCCATTAGAACAACTATTCTGTTGTGTGACATTTGGACAGGACCAAGTTCAAGGCATGCATCTGATCGAGTAAGAAAGTGGGTGGATAACTCCAAATAGCTTCCAGCAACGACTACCTCTTTGTTTTGAAGAGGGAGGTCGGTAAGAAGGTATTCAAGAAGCTAGAGCTCACTGCTATTTCAATGAATTTGTTGGCTTGTTAATTAATAGAACACATTAGATGTTTTTCCAGCCCTGCAAGAGCCTATTTTGGGGTTGTTCCCTGAAATTGTTCCCTGCACAGGGAACCAGCAACTGCTGATCTGAAATTTTGAATTTGAATTTTTTATTTTTATTTTTATTTTTTTATTTTTTCAGAAATCTTAGAAAGTATAAAGAAACTGAAAACTGATTTAAAAAATTATTTTTTTTTTCAAAAAATTATTTTTTAAATAATTAATAATTAATTAATTAAATTAATTAATTAATTAGTATTATCTGACGTGGCAGTCTCTGTGCCACGTCAGATTGCCTATGTGGCAGAGTTCCAGAGTTCCCAATGTGTTCCCACAGCCTGGGAACTCGTAGTCTTCTAGATGGTCCAAAAAACATCTAATGTCAACAAATCTGAATGTTGTGCACATTTGTTCAAACTGTACATGATAGATCACTCTAGTCTTGTGCCACGGCACAATTCTTGTTATTAGAAAACTGCATGCTACTATACTAGCCTCCTTTTTCCATGTTGTAAGCTAAACCACTCTTATAGTCTTATCTTGCTAACAACCCGGCTAAGAACCATTCATTTACAGAAGAAATGAGTGAAGTGTGGGTAAAAACATTCCAAGTAGAAATGTTGTTGATCACTTCTCTCTTGCAGTCAATTTTGAAGACATGAGCATTGAATTGTCTTGCTTATACGTTTCCAAAAGATCAACTGAAGACGGTGACTGCGATGGAGGCCCCAGTTCCGATTTCACCAATTAGGATTGCTTCCAAGGAAGATGACAAGCTTGCACAATTGCTGTCCATGGTCATTGAAGGCATGCCGCCATATCTTAAGTCCAAGTACATGCACAAGGGAGAAAACTATTTCAACCAATACGTAAAGTGCTACAAGAATCTCACTTCTTTGGACGCTTACTACCGCCAAGGCCTTTTCTTCTCCAGCTATTCATACCCTAGAGTGATCACATTGGATCATCTCCTTGCCTTGTCCACTTTCTATGCATTAGCAATCTTGTTGGATAATCTCATGTTTGACAACTGGGACAAGAGTCTTAATATGGAACCATATGGCATTGACAGCATTGTTCACTTGAGCCCTCAGAAGTTGCAAGAATACCTCGATCACCTTATTGCAGTTTTCGGTCAACAAAAGGCAACCCACACTCTTGCTCTTTTGGTTGAGACCATGATGTACGAGGTGGGTCGGGACATACTGGCTTTATTGAACCCCGAATGGTTTCAGGAGTTTCTTCAATATGTCGATGAATATTGCCATGCCTTGGTTGCTAGCCACGCTGATATCGTTGCAAGCCACAATTCCTACTTCCAAGACTTGCAGTCTTACACCGACATGCGCGCTGGAAACGGGGGTGGGAAGTTTATGCATATATTGACGGAGTTCACAAGGGATACCTACATTCCAACTGCCATAAGATCGGATCCATACCTACAGAAAGTGACGATTGCAACAACCATATATGTTGCCTTCATCAATGACGTCTTTTCATACCACAAGGAGAGCACACAAGAAGAAATCCTTCACTATCTAGTCACAATGCTGATGGCTTGTGAAGGGAAGTGTTTAGTCTAGGCAACGCAGCAAGCCATAGACTTGGTGAAGCGATATGCGTGTTCAATCTTGGCTTTGGAGGTGGGAGCTTCCAACTATGTTTTGCAGCATCACTTGCGCGAAATCCGAGCCCTTGTTGCTGGCACTGTGTACCTTAATTGCATGTGCGAGCGCTACAGGCAACTTGATTCCCTATTTCCAGAGCTGCGAGACATGAGTCCAAGCTGGAAGGCCTTTCTTTAGGTCCAAAGTAGTGCAGTTGTCTAACTTTTTTTTTTTTTTTTTTTAATTAATTCGGTGGCACAACTAATCTAGCTTGTCGCTCACCTAGGTTTAATGTGCCATAGAGTATTGGTTACTATCACCCCCTCTTGGTAATGTCAACGTCTTTAGAGACGTATGTACAACACTAGTAATAAACGATATGACTGGATGTCTTATGAGAAATTCTGGAGAGTGAGTCTAAGATGATGTCTCTTTTCTGTTTCATGTCCATGGTTTGTTTCTGAAATAAACTGTAAAGGCTATTACCATATATTATTCTCCCAGTGTTCCATATATAGCTCCTTACAATATTATTATCTTGATTGCTTTTACGGATGAAAATGTTGGTGCGGAAGTTCATTGCTTAGGAAAGTACGTGTCAAGTTTTTGGAGGCTAAGTTATAATGAAGAAATGAGGATTGGTTTTCCAGAGACCCATGTAACCACTAGTAAAGAAGATTTTGTTGGAGCTTCCTTAACTTCTCCAGCATCTATCCAGGCACATTACAAGACTTGGGATCTAGGACTGACAGATTTAAGCTTAGATTTGCACCTTTCTGCCTCCATTGTGATTATTTAGCCAGATTTTTTGTGGATTTGGTAGAAAATTTTGTTGTATCTTCAAACGACAGAAATATTAGTGTACAGACATCAATAATAAACTTATAATGCAACAATATTTTTCAGATTTAATCGCCTCAACTTAATTTTTGGAGGCACCCTGGGAAGTGAAAAATGGAAAAATGAATTGCGGGACGTAGAGTAGCCGACCCATTTGTGATCACCTCCCATTTCCAATCGATAGGTTGTCATGTTTCCGAGAAGTTGTGGCACAACACGATTGTAGCACATTATGATTGGTTGCAAGGCTCTCAATATTGCAACCAACCCTTGGTCGATTTTGCAATTAGCCTATGGTCACAAATAGAAACGTCCACATCACTATTATAGGTTGAAGATAAATTTTCACTAGAAAATTCATAGTAATTACGTTTTGTGTAATAAAATTCTGGAAAAATATGCAATCCTTCCAAAATCTATTTTTGCACATTGGAAAAATTCCACATTGAAAAACCCTGCSTTCAAAATATGTGTAATTGCTTAAGTGGTTGGAAATGGGTCGGCTCCTCTAGCTGGCCGCGCTCGAGCAATTTCGTCAGTGGGAACAGCAGCAGACGAAATGTCTGTATTRTCGTCGAGATCGTTCAGCGAAACTGACGAACAGATTGAACGAGGTCGTTCGTCTTTGTCAGTCGCTTTCCAGTAGCATGGAACCGTTGACAGTTATGCCCTTCTTCCTCTTTGAGCTCTCTCGGTTGTGAACTCCTTTACCGATTTTTACTCGCATGTATCGCTCCATCGCCGTTTCCATTTGCAAGTTTCTGCAGCTTCCCATGAAAGCCTAATTCCGCCCCGACGATGCGATGTGCTTGTTTCGTAGATCACTTCTCGCTGGCTATGAGGACTCGCCGTCCTCTGTTTTGAAAACCATGCATTGATGACTCCAGCAGATGTGATAGTGGAATGAGTAGAACGAGAATTGTTATGAAATTGGAAAATTGAAATATTGTTTCTAAGATGATCCGAGAGAGAGACACAAGTTTGAAGAAGAAATTATTGAAAGTTCAGGATACAGAGTTTGATGGGAATGTTTGATGGCGATCATGACCTTAACTCTTTAGCGGGTTCGAATTGAACCCTAGTAAGTCCTTTAGAATCGAGAGCATGAACTTCTGCTGTTGTTAATTGGATCCAGGAACAGTAACTATAGTATCCGCGCAGCTCAAATCGTACACTGGTGCTCGAATGCACACTGCAGAGGTCGTCTTGGAGTTTCAGGCTGCGTTTTCTACCTTCAGATGCGAAGSAGAGTCGATTGTTAAGTTCAGAGACGYGAACTCTGGYCATCGTTAGTTKTATCCGTGATCGACACTTTCCTCTTGCTGCGTACTAAGCTCCAAGGTGATCTGCTGCGATTTAGCACAGAAAATGTTGGTGAGCAAATGCTCTGGTAGAAAGCGGTTAGAAATATCACGATGATGGAGCTCAACCCTAAAGCAGAAATGTGGAAGCCTTTAAAGAACGAAAGACCGACGTTCGGTGCGTGGTCGACGTTGTGCCAGGAAAACCCGCAGCTGGAGATAAATTGCCATGTATGCTCTTTCCTCTCATATATTCGGATGCCTCACTTTTGACGTAGTCTTGAATTTTTACAGAGATTGGAGTTTATCGAGGTATTTGCTTCGTCTGAATCTTTGATAGATCGGCATCCCGAATGGATTGCGATGAGTCTTGCCACGAATGCAGAAATCCCTACTGCTTGAAATGAATCAATTTTGACTTTGAATGTGTGTTATGCTRGACAGTGTGCCGGGGGGTCGCTCGCCTTATTAATGCTGATTAGCCTATAATGACACAATCGTACGCAGCGTCGGATAAATTGGGCCCGAAGAGACTAATTTCGAAGGCGGCAACGATATCTACTATCAACATTGGTGTGGAGGACTTCCTAGAACCCATTTCTCCAGAGGAAGCTCCCAACGGCAGCTCGCAGCGACCCCCGCGAAGGTCTGGCGGCTCCGTCCACTTCAACATGCCAGCTGCGTCCACCAAAGCATCCCCTCGTCACACGGTTCAAATCAACAAGACAGCCCCTGCCCCCAAAGCTAGTAACGGAAATGGACCTCTGCGTGATTCAAGTGCAGTATGTTCCTCGRCAGCGAACCGGGGGAAAAAGTGTCCGGGGAGCAATCTTGTCCGGCCGCTGCATCGTGATGTCAACCCCTCTGAAGCGTTTTCTCGCCAGGTATGTTCTTGCCAACTGTAAACCCTAATATCCAATATCCTCTTCTTGCTTGAGTTTCTCTCTTGCAGTTTTTCCGGACATGAGAAAAATTGATTTCCGAMGTCGCGTGTTTCCCGATGTTTCTTTGATATGAGGAAACCGTTTGCAAATTTAATGGAAAGAATCCGTCTGTTGAGTGTGCAACTGCAATACTTGACTATCGTCAGCWGCTGTATCTGCAGGCAACACCTGTACGTGGACAGAAGCAAAGACCGAGTACGGCAGGAKCCAGTTGCGAGAGGTCATCGGAGGGAAAGAGTAACGTAATCCTGCGGCACAGTTCTTGTGAGCTTCGTGAAAATTCGGGGGAGTTTAAAWCCGCGTGTGCMCCTCTTCCTCAGAGGGTTTTTCTTTCACGCAGTAGCCCTGACCCTATGCAGATTCCGTCGCGTCAGGACAGGTGTAGCAAGTTTGGGATAAGTATGCGGGATATGAGTGAAAGTTTGAGCAAGATAGAGGAGCTGATTTTCCCCTCGAAATCAGGGCAGGAAGTGGTCATGCGGGAGAATATGGCCTTTGAGACCTCCCCGGTGAACTCTGCAGATTTTCCTGAGCTCGAGGATGGATCCATCAAGCCATTGTACAGGTCGCCATTAGCGAGGTCATACTCTAGGAGCAGCGATGGTGATCTCGAAAAGTCAGAGAATGCAACTGTAAGCTGCGCGCGGAAGCAGCGACGAGCGCAAAGCGCTGCGAAGGGGAGGAGAAGAAAAGACMGATGCCATGAGAAGTCCCAAAGTTGTGATAACGAGGTAACGATCCGGGAGGTGGTCAATCGACGTTGGACAAAGATGCGGTCGAGTGCCGAATTTTCGAGTAGCTCTCTGCCATTGTATGCCGATCGCAGCGACAGCGACAGTGCTGCATCCACCGAGGAAGGTGGTGATGAGCCAGCCACTCGCCGGAGGTGGCCCAAGGTTCCGCAATTCTTTTCGAGCTCCGCCGTCCGGTTATGCAGGGATCACTCTGCATCCAAATCAGAGTCGTCGTCTCTGGAGATCGACAGTGCTACAACACAAATCGACACCGAACCAGATGCGCTGACAGAGCAGAGCGACACTTCAGGCCGGTCTATGGGCAGATCCTTGGGTAAGATTGGCAAATCACGGCGGTCCAGATTGGAAAACAGTAATCTTGCGGGAGACAGGACAACAACGGGTCACGAATCGGCCACAACAGAATCAGGAGGAGAGAGTGAAAAGCTCCCCGACACGGTATTTAATGAGAAGCGAATCGAGGGTTTTGAGGAAGAAAATGAAGTGCTCTGTAAAACTCTGTTTTACGACAAACGGATTGAGCAAAACTATGATGATAACGTAGGATGTTCTTCTCAGCCTGCAAAACAGTTGGAATGCAGCAGCACCAGTGAAAACACTTCCGGGAAGGATACGACGATGATAGTCCTTCCCACATCTAGTGTATCTTACGGACAACCATCTCTTGCAAATAGGACTGCTCCAGCGCAAGTGGAACAAAGTCCATCGCACCAACACAACGAAACGCACCTCCTTTTCCCAACCAAGGAAGCGCAGGAGCAGCAAATGCAATCCCCCAACAGCATCAAATGCAGTTCGATTCGCAGTTCCGAAACGCTACAACTAGAGAGCAACAAGGAGCTTGGATTAGATGAAGGGGAGAGCCTCTTCGGTACGGAGGTTTCCTCTCCACATGCGAAAATCCCCCAAAACTCCGCGAAAGTGTTACCGCACAAGCATCTGTCCTTTTATTTTGAAGATTCGTCCTCCGCCTCTGAGAGCGCAGACGAGAAGCACGTCGATTSCAGAGGCACTGAACATAACGATGATTTGGATTCGGAATCTCGCGACGCTTTTGATGTTCGATGCGATAAAAGCCGGTCTGGTTCCCTAAAGATGTGTGCACAGAAAGGCGAAGAGGTGGAAGACAAGGCTCCCTCGTCCATCTTGCAAGCAAGTCAAGCGGAGGAGAAATACATGCATGCCTCATTATCTACAGAGAAGCTATGTAGTATTTTGTCATACCTTGGGCAAGTGGAGCAATCCAATTTGCAGGAGAATTTAGGAATCTCAGACGAAAAAGTCACTTCAAGAGGAGCATGCTCCTACAGCCCGAGGGAGAATGGATCTCCGAGGGCGGTTTTGGAACATGCAGAGGATGCCGTTTCTCTCACAAGCTCCTCACAAACAGCACACTCTAGTTTTCATTTATCTGCAGATATTGGCTTGGATTCCAGACCTTCTGAGTGCAATCCTGCCATTGCTGCCACCACCGTCTTCGATGGAGTTCGAAAGAAGGTGCAAGAATTGAAGCAGAAGATCGCTGAACAGGAGGCTAAAATCGCCGAGTCGAAAGCAGAAAACGAAAAACTGATTCGAGATAGGGAAAAGCATATGTTTATGTAAGTTTCATCAATGTCTACCCGCAACTAAACTGGCAGTAGATCTAGTYGGTCACTTTCATGAAACTCAYAAGATGTATGCATTTTCGGCKAGATCGAGTTGTGTAAATCCTTCCAAGAACTGAATGCCAGTGTTTCTGTTGAAATATAATGCCATTTGTCAATCGTTTATGTTTCTTGTGCGGGACTTGTGCAGGGAAAGAGAGAAGTATCATAAGCAGCTAGAGGATCAAGCGGCGGAATACAAAGTTATAATTCAGCACCATCTATCCGTGAATGAAAAGATGCTGCGAGACAAAGAACAACTCTCTGAGAAATGTTGCAATCTTGCTGGGATCCTTTCTGTCGCTGAGTCCAAGGTAGGTACCGGGAGTTATTCTGTCCTGGTCAGTCTTACAGGAAAGTAATATAGCATTGTATTGATTCTGAGGGTATATCTGCCCTCATTGTTGAGAATAGTGCCTTGGTAATTTTGTTTGCTTTTGCCAAAGAATGAGCATACAGCCGTGAATGTATTTAGTGGCCTGAGAGATGTAATTCGGTTAAARGCTCTTAACTCATGTCTCGAATAGCTCGATCTTAACTGATAAATATTCTAAGAACAGACATTATCACTCTTGCAGTTTGATGAGAAGGTGAAACAACTCTCAGAGCAGTGGTCTCGTGAGATGAAGAAGGTACGGAGTTCAGGCTTTGTATGACTTGCTAAATTGTAGACCATGGTTGTCAAATACATGGATTCTGCAAGACACTACTTGACTGAATTCGCAAGCGTCAAATTGTATTTGAAGCTCTATTTCTAAATAGCGTTCACATATGCATTTGCTCACAAGTTTGAGGCCAAGGATAATGATGCATTAAAAGAGACGCCGTGAATGTGAACGCACTGTTTATTGCAGGCCAAAGAGCTCTGGACTGTTGGAGAGAAACAAAGGCAGAAGCAATGGCAAGAAAAGAAAATAAAGGACTTGAAGGAGACGGCAATTCGGGGCCTGGAGCCCCACCTCGATAATCTCAATGAAGTACTCCTTAACAAAGATCTCTTTATATTATCGTTCTGCAGTCCTCATTTTTCCACCTTCCCTATTATCAAATGCTGCAGAATATGTGAACTCAAATTTGAAAAGGGCAGTTGTGTCGTGCGTATAAGCACTTGGTTTTTCATCTCAGTACTTTACTCACCACAAAGCGGTCAATGATGCAGACTCTGCAATGGGCAATGCCTCATGACTGCAATGGGCACCTTCTGTGYACTTTAGGCATAGCTTTAAATAGTCTCTACTCCCTAATGAAACCCCGTGTCGTAAAGTAACATCATGGTCTAATTTTACAGAAACACAGGCAAGAACTTGCAAAGCAGGAGTCTCGGCATGCACAGGAACTGCAGGGTAAATTAGATGCMCAGAACCTGGAGTATCGACGTCAACTGTGCGAATTGCGAGACCACCTACAGCAGGTTACTTTCTTTCAGCTTTATCACAGTTATGCTAAATACCCTTCATTGTTTCTTGCTTTTAGGCTACACTTAATTCATTCAGATCATACCATTTTCTTTTGTTAAATTGTTTCATCGCACACTTATTGGTTCTCTGAAGTTTTTATTTTACAACTTTGTTAATGACTCACCCTTTAGGCGATTGTCTATCKCATGTCCACCGTGCTCTCGTTTCTGAAATATGGGCACAGGAGAGAGATAAGATGCTGGACAACGAACGCCTTGCTGCACATGCTCGAATGGCTGAAGTGGCTGAGAAGTACGTCAATTTTGAATCTACCTGTTCCTATATTTCAGAAACATATTCGGCTAAGTCCACATAGAAAAATAGGAAAACGATTTTACTCTACACATGTACTTGGTACTTGGTTGACGATTTTACTACGCAAAAGGAACATGTGAAGATCTTAAGAAGCAGAATGATTAAGACTTAAACTTCATGGCAGGTTTGAGCAACAAGCCATTCAGCAGCGCATGCGAGTAGCCACTGAGATAACAGCTCAACTTGAACGGTCCGAAGCAGGCCGACGAGAGGATAAACAATACTCCCAAGAGCTTTTAGCTCGACTTCAAAAGGAGGCTTCTGAAAGGTGTTATCTCTGCTCGAATTCCAGCGATAACGAAGATTATTTTGAAAAACTTAAATGTTTCTCAGTTTCTGATCGTTTTCCCGCCTTTGCACTTTGTGTCTTTCTAGATCTGAAAATAAGTTCAAATGATAAACAAACCAAATTTAATTGGAAAAGAATTCAACTGTGGATTGCAAGACTGTGCAGAGAGGAGACAGTAAGGAAGCAGATGGAAAAGAATGTAGGGGAAATGGCGATGAAGAAGGACCGTCAGATTGAGCAGCTGAAGTCTCAAATGATCGCAACAACTCACCAATTTCAACAGAAATTTGACGATCGCGTCTGTGAAGGAATGAAGGTTAAAGAGAAGGAACTGCTCGCCAAGTACGTGACACTTAATAGCAAACCCTGTCCGAAATTTTTTTGCACACAATGTTCTGCTATCCTGACATGGAATTAGCTCTCTTTAAAATGGTTGTTTAGAAATACATGCTGGAACGTGAAGACTCAGTCAAAGTATAACTGACGACAATTTCAGGTTGACGAAGGAACGAGACGATCAAATTGAATTAGTGATTGAGAAACTTGAGTCCGAGAAGGAGGAGTTGATCGCACAGAACAAGCAGGAAGTGACGACGAAGGTAAATGAAGTCCTTGCAGCTAAGCGTGAGGTTGAGCAGGAGTTAAAAGAATTCAAATCCAAATTTACTGAGCTCAGCAAAGCTGTGCTTTCGGTAAGCTCCTTGTCCAAGCTCAGAAATTGTGTTGTGGCTTCTTGTCCCAGAGATGATTCCCTTTCTGAGTTTCTCTACAATGAATCGAAACGAAAGAAATTATGATCATTGTCCGACAGGTTGATCACAGCAGGTTAAATTAGGTTGAACATACCCCTTGAGTAATCCGTATTTTTTGCCACCTATTCAAAGGGTTGAAGTGACAGCATGCCGTAACAAGCGACAATAGATAAATCATTTAGCTCCTAATTAAGTGCTACATTACTTTATGGATGGAGACCTGTTTGTTCAAGAAGGCTTTCTCTGTCAACCAATTTAATCCAGGATGCAAGTTCTTGCCTATTCCAAGATTCGTGACTTGCACAAAGTAATGTATTGGAATCTAAATTACTACATATCCGAAAATGCATCTCGGAGTTCTTAGAACTGAAACTGCTCACGCGCTGTCAGCGTATCATATGCAGTCTTAGTCATGCTTGCTTATTAGTCACCTCCATTCTCAAGTACTTTGGCTCACGATTATGGATATTCATGCTGAGATCCCACTGTAGAAGTTACAAAACAGTGACTCACCTTTTCAGGCTTAATATTACACAAACACTACTATTGTAGAAGTTACAAAACAGTGACTCACCTTTTCACGAAGTAAAGCTCCACCCCTTCCCTTCACCAGATTGAGGTGGGGATCAACTTCATCAGCTCCATCGATCGCTACATCAATCTGATGTTGACATCACAAAATAATAAAAACACACACTCTAAAGTATAACCCCTTGGCACATTTATCCAAACTTCGAAAATGGTTAATCCCAAACAGCAACGGAACTCAAAAATTGTCTCTACATACCACACATAGGTCGTCCAGATAGTTTTAAGATAAAGTTTTCAGTCATCTTTTAACCATTACCTTCGGATGGTCGTCCAAAACAGAGAGTGGGATACCCAGGGCTGCAGCTTGTTCTGCTGTCCTCTGCAAGATCAACCTAACGTATGAGCAAACTGCGCCCATTCACATTGATTTCTGCTTCTACAACCATAGTTCGAGTTTTTAGAATATTAGATTGTTTCAGGGACTTTAGACATCATCGCAACAAGCATCTTCTCCATGATTAATGGAAAGGTCTCCCTATGGTCATAGTGATTATACAGTGACCTAATCATATATCATGAGGAGATCTCCGTATGATCGTTGTAACCAGTGTGAGGACACTTTTTGTCCCATTCGGCGATGAGGGGTTAACAAAGAAAATGTAGCTTCTATAATCTGATTTTTACTCCATTTTTTTTTTTTTTTATCAAAATTGCTATGGAGAATAATGGAGAAGATTCTCTTTATGATGTTTTCTAAAACTTCCTAAAACAGGAAAATGCAACTCAGAAACCTGTTCATATTAAGATCAAATACTAGGGATGTAGGTGCAAAACGTTCAATACAAAACGCCACAAGATGCCAATACCAGTATACGCAACACCTAAGAGTTGCGTGTTACAACCCGTGACAGGATTTGAACTTCACCTTTGAGGTAGGCACTCCAACAATGTCCGTCAGCTTTCCTTCCTGCAATATTGCTTCACAGTTAGAAGAAATTCCAGTCACGTGGCCTGCAAGGCTTTTGATTTCCTATATTCACTATTGCACAACCCCTGGAAAACTTTGGTTTTGAACAACAACAGGCGTACTACCAGACACAAATTTTTTGTTGGCACAGACTCTGAATCTTGATAAGTGTAAGTCTTGTTGGCACATCGATGGTCAGCTCCTACAGAAAGGACCCTGAGATCAGAATTGCAAAGTTTTCTTCTGACACAAAACAGTTGTGTGTTCGTACTAAAATGAGGCCAAACCTCTTCACAAATAAAGTGCTAGATTACTGGCAAACGCTATGATAGCACACAAACAACGTCATCGTGTCGAATTTGGAACGAAAGCCAACATCTAAACCACAGAAGAAGGTACCACTACGAGGAAGAATGTACAAACCTTCAAAAGCTCGGCAATCTTTGCTACTGCAAATGCAGCTGTGGAGCCTGTGCCCAAACCCAATACCATACCACTCTTGACATATTCCACTGCCTGTATATCCAAAACATGCATCAGAAACGAATCTCCAGTCGTCAAGTCAAAAGCTCAGTCACCAAATCACAAAGGGCAGATTGGCATATCTAAGAAACGTTGGTTACAGCAAATCGAATTGAACACAAGATTACAAGAGGTTCTGGATCGTGTCGCAGCACCTTTTCAGCAGCCATCTTCTTGAGCTCATCTTGGGTAAGAGTCCTCGTAGCTGCATCCCAAACCCAGCAGGTCCCAATTCAATGTGTTGTTATAATTTCACAACTGCGGAATCATAATAACTAACAGAATAGGGATCTATCTGCGGGTTTAAGGCTTAAAATTCTGCTGTCAACAGAAGTGAGAGAACAAGGAATTTGGCCACTTACGCCTACATTACACTTCATCACTCCAACAAGGAAACAATTACTAATTTTCAATTGATACAAGATTTCGTCACTGCAATCGTCACTGCAATTTAGGATTATTAAAATCAATGCTAGTAACAATTAGTATTGACTCTAAAGCATGCAAAGAATAGGATATCAGAAGTAAGAACTASGTACGAAGACCAATTCCGTGAAAGCTTTGTCGCAGTTGGAGTAGACTGTTCTATATTTCGTTTATCTACCTTATGACTTCATTATAGACGACTTCTGGTCCAGGTTACGGTATCCTTAGTAGAGAAGAGATATGTACCCGCATCAGGACTCCTAACTACATTGGCCTACACCACTCTGCTTGCTTAATGCATTGAGCACGACAGTGACCCCACCCACCCCACCTCCCACCCCAATCCCAATTTCAACTCAGCTAGTGCTAGCAATGTTCATGAAACCACAAAACCTCTGCTAAACCCCATTTTCACTTTTTCTCTTCAGCTTCCCAACCTAGATCAAACGAGGGCGACAGCAGAGATTCGATTAAAAGAATTRAAACAAAGAAACGTGAAGAACTAGAGTGGCCAGGGTATTCTTCTTCTAAGTTAACTCTCGAATTGGAACCCTTTGAAATTTTCAAAACCCACTCAAACCCCCCACCCAAGGCGCATCCATTCYCGACAGAATTCAATGCATAGGACGTCTTGACCATCCACCCGTAATTCAGTCGATGCAATATATCTCAACGCCCACCTTGCGATTGAGCATGGGGACGGAGCGCCATGGCGCTGCTAGACCTGGGGATATGTGCTCGGTCTACTCTCCCAGCGTAGCAACAAAGTTGACAACAAAGTTGAAAAGCAGGCTCCTAGCGCTGAGGTTGGAAGCGAAAACTGCAGCAATGACGAGGAGGAAATGGTGGCCTTGGAAACGGCCGTTTACAACTGGCAGCATCAGCAATGCCGGTCTTCTATTTGCAGGGGATGAAACGTTTGTGCGTGTGCCTAGCAAGGGCCCCGCCGCCATTGCTGGCAGGGGAGGGGCACAATTACCGGATTGAGCGCAAGATGAGCACCTGTGTTAGAATTGAGAAATTCGGAATGCCTCGGTCAGTGGGTGGCCCCGCTAGGGCGCGTGAGTTCTCCGGAGCGAGCCTGGCATTCGTGACGCCAAGGCCGAGACGATAGGTGCTCCGGCCGCGTCCCCGGAGACTAGTTAGTCCTATGGGGATAGACGAGATGTGGAGGTCATCCTCGTTTTCATTCATCCTTTCACCAAGCAGGGATTTTCATATTACAGTAACAACAAGAGCATCTCCCGCCTGCAATCGCACCCTCTCATGTATTCCACATCAACTTTTCCAATACGCCCAGCCCATTCCAACCACAATCGAAACCCTAATATACCCGAATTCCAAAAACACTTCCCTGATCACACAACTCTAAACACACCACTTGTGCCAATTGCCACACGAAGCCCTAAACCGAAGCACCTCAAACCCCCTGCCTGCCTACAGCCCACAATCAATCAATCAATCAATCAACCACCCAACTAACCCTAATCACCGACCAATCACCTGGAACACAGTGAGTGCCACGAACTGCTCCAGCTTCTGCGTGAGCATGGGCCAGAGCTTACGCTCGTACACACCGCCTGCCTGGGCTCCGTTGAGGATCCACAACAACTACCAAAAAGAACGGATGAGGTCGTGAGCTGCTTGATTGCCTGGCGCTTCAAACAGACTCGCGGCCTCCGTCGCCATCATTGACGACGACGAGGATGACGACGGAGAAGGTCACAGGCAGTGCTATTGTAGGCCTACTGTAGGGGTTTTAAAATTCCTAAACCCTAAACATAGCATTGAATTTTGTAGTGGTGACGACAACAAAATCCATCCTGTCGCCACTTCTGGATAGTAACATTTTTCATCTACAATTACTACTAATTCAGTCAAATTTAAATTTGAAGATTTCATGTACACTACACTAATGATGTTAAATAGTGTTATCTACACTAATTGATTTAAAACAGCCATAAGTATTCAAGGTTTGTGCACGGGGGCCATTGCAACCTTGACAATGACAATAAAGTGGAAAGAGGCTAACATCAGCCTACCTATTGCCATCAGCCCATTAGTAACCCCCTTGCATACACTGAATGTGAAAAAATCTAAGATGGTTGATTTGTCCGATCAAGAAAATATTGTGGCCGTTGATGCTTTGGAATTCGGATATGATATGGAGTACAGAATACATATGCCATGTGGAAGACATATGGAATACATACAAAGTACATATGGAATATACGGCCATACATATCTGCACAAATTAAACAGATGCCTTGGCAGATGCACATGTGGCCATACATATATGAATTTCAGATATTCCGTATTGTTTGGAAGCCATATTGTTTGTAAGTTAAGTACAAACATGGGATGGGGGGCATGTCACAAGCAATCCTACTAGGTTATCCATCAATAGCAAAGTGACATGTGTATCCTTTTCAAATTTTTGGAAAAAGTTCAACCACCAATGGCTAAGTGACATATGTAACCCAATGAATTCCTCACAGTGAGTTCACAATCACAAAGTCATAGTTTTTCAAAATGTACTCAAAAGAGGGAGTAACTGCATTGCACATTTTTGTCATTGACTATGTGTTCAAAAGTGTTGACTTTCCATAGTGTTGAGGACTCTTGGGAATGAGCCTCAAATAGACTAGATCTTGGAAGAAAAATCACATTAGTAACTCATTTTTAAAACTTGTAGAGTATATTTCGAGAAGCTAGAAGTTGATTAGAGTTATGCATGTTAGGCCCTTTAACCTCATATTTTTTTGGTGACCAACATTTTAGATTTGACATGTGCAAAGTGGATTGAAAGACTTTAAATCGGTTTTGTATTTTTAAAACCTTCATGATCAAACATTACAATCTTTCAATCCATAAGTGATGTTGTTTTAATTTCTTTTCATATGTGATCTTGGGGTCATTGGAAAAAAAATATACTGATTGTTTGAAGTGTTTTGCAAAGTTGGTTTTTGTCTAATACTATAACAGTTGAATTATGAATCCAATGCCAATAATAACAAAAGGAGTTATTTCTAATGCTTTTGATTGTAATTGTATCTTTTATTCTAAAAACCCATTTTATATTTAAAAGTCAATTTTGTCACACTTTTGAGTTCACGGTTTTAGGATAYTGTTGAGTGGTTCAAATAAATGATTTCATCTAAAATTTTCCCTCCAAAAGCATCTAAAAACACATAGGTCTCCCTTGTGCATGCACTACTAAACATTAGATAGGGTTTTGACCTCATTTTTAGGGTCAAACCTCATCACCAAGGAGTCTTTAGAGGTGGCCAATTTTTAATTTTGTTGAAAATTGTTTTTCCTATTTTTTACAAATTAAAATGTCCAAGGATGTATTCTTTGGAACATATTCTTGAGAGTATTTAGCACTAAGGAGAGCACCCCCTAAGTGCGTCACTGCCCCCAAACTGCTACCATCACCTTGTCTACATCTCCAAAATCAATATGTTTCTCATGCCAGAAACAATTTTAGAACTTCTACCCCCAAAGAATTTGACCCTTTTTAATTTTTGCATAGTGTATCCTTGAAATGTCACTTTCTTTGGTTAGTTGGAACCTCCTTTCACTTTCCACCAAGAAAATATAAAAATTTGACTGGTCTAATAATAGTAACAAGGCATAGTAACAAAAAGTGGCGGTTTGGGGGTACCCACTTTATTCCGTCCATCACAAGTCTCTACAAGACGTCAGTCAAAAACTAGAAACAACTTGAAGAAGAATATGCTGCTTTAAGCACAACATGAGAATTGAAAAGTACAGTGCAGTAACTGAAAGGGACAAAATTGGCTTGTCAATTCTGCACAAAAGGTGCATCTTCTGGGTTGCATTGCACACTGATGTCCGTTGCAAAAGTTGTCCCTATTTGGGTGTCGGTTGCATAGGTTCTTGAGAGGTATTCATTGAACACTTTTAATTCTAGACATCCTTAGTCATTAGAGCATGGCCCCAGTTACTCGCCCAACTTGGCATGCTCAAACTTTTCATCTGATTTTGAAGGGCCCTCAATTTCCTTGTCCCTCACGACTGCTCACCAAACATGGCTTATAAATAGTAGAAAGACCACTCATCAAATTGAATATAGGATAAAGCAACTCAACTTAGGAGGAATAGTGATTTCAAGGGCCATTCCTTGACACGCGAGGATTGAGTGTGGAGAGCATGTTGTGAAGGACCCTTATTGCTTTTCATCCACATTTGAAGAGTGTCAGACCTTGAGCGTGTTATGGTGGGAATGCTCTTATTCAACAAACCTTGTAAAGACATTGCAAACCTAAATGGTGAACACTTTTAATTCTAGGCATCCTTATTCATTATTCAATGAACCCTGTAAAGACATTGCAAACCTAAATGGACTGATCATGATGACTTCACCCAAAACAAAGATTGAACCTATTGATTCAGTAATTGGAGTGTTTTGGTCACTACCTTGGTCCTTTGATCTAGGGTTAATCCTTAAAAGRCAGYCTAGTGACYATGGAAATTGAATCATCTATTTGGGTACGGTGTGAATCATTGGTTTAAAAAAATCTAAAAGCACTCATTGGAAGTGAAACTACTATAAAAGACCACCCATTTTTGACACAAAATTTTAAAGATGAATAGTTGCACTTTTGTCCTATATAGAAGGATTCTTTGTCATTCACTTGCAAAAAAACGACTGCAACGTCCTTTACGGGTTGTATACACATGTGTCAAGTACACCGTAAGAAGAAATGTATGGTGGGGTTCCAAGAAGTAAAATCATCCCCTCAATTCCTCATTGTTTTCCATTGAAGTGCGCCATTTTGAAACACAATCGAAGGCAATTCCTATGTAATTCCAACACCATAGCATTCTTAAACAATCTCTTACCCTTAAAGGACAAACTGGTGACTGTGGAAATCATCCATTTTGATCACTGGCTTATAAAAACCCAAAAGCACTCATTGGAAGTCAAAGTATCCTAGAAGATCTCCCATTTTCACAAAATTTCCAAGGATGAATAGTTCCACTTGTATCCTACACTAAAAGATTCTATGTCATTCATTGGACACACAATGTCCCCCTTGACGCCTTGACGTTAAGGTAGCAACAACCAAATGTAACACTAGTCATTTCATGACATCTAAAAAACAACCTAAATTCAAGCACAAGTAGATCCAAAATCCAAGCACAAGTGGACCCAAAGTAGACAAGTGGGGTTCCAAGAAGTTGCCACCCTTCCAAGAAGTGGCCAATCACCCGTGATCCAAGCTTAAAGTATGTCGCTCTTGGGTGTTTCCATGCCCACTTTGGTGTTAGTCTAGTGTCCACAATAGATGCATCTAAACCATTTCCTAACAAGCTTACATCATTTTATTTTGTACGTACTCTCAAGATCTACAAATCTAAAACAAGTGCAAATTCCAAGGCTCAGTCACAACTCACAACTGGCATCTTTCTGGTGTGTTTCTTCTCACGTCTCTATCTCGTCACAATGTGACTAAAAAAGTAAGTGCAAGACCAGAACGAAATCGATGAGTACTGCGACATATCTACCCAAATATAACTGAGCCTTCAGATCAAAGCTTCAATTTTCTAACCTTAAGAGTCGATCATTCTGAGAAACTAGAATGCATTGTCCCTAACACTACAACATTACGCAAACCCTGAAAACTAAACTGAACTTGGAAGCCTACCTCGGAAGGACAATGTCACATGTGACTGTTTAGAATCCGGAATCTTTGTTTTTCTATGTCATAATAATAATAATAATAATAATAATGATAATAATAATAATAATAATAATAATTATTATTATTATTATTATTGTTAAATGTTCAAAAAACATGTTACTGAGGATCTTAAAACACCAAAATCAGAACATGCAGAACCGAAATCAGTTTATCAAACTGGAGTATGTTTTGCAAAGATGTCAGGTTGCAATGTCCAATTCATACCTGCAACGCAGTGATCGTTGTTCTTGGCTGTTGCAGCTTAGCTTTCTTCCTGCCTTGAATATCCAACCCAGGCACAGGTGGCCTCAAAGATAACAGTAACAGTTCTTTCAAAGATGCAATGTAAGTGAATGCACTTTCCACAAGCGAACCACCAAGAGCTTTCTCTCCACCTGAGTGGATCAGAGCCGTCACAACAGTCAACTGCAGGCTCCACAGTTGCCCTTCTGGAGCCTGGTCTTGATTGGGCCACACACTAAAGGGCCCCTCCAAACTCCCAGACATGACCTTGTTGTCCTCCTGTAAATTTCATAGGACCCCAGTGAGCGAATATTGCTATATCCAATCAACAAGAGGCAATACGTGCTTGACATGAACCTCTCTGTAATTATCAAGAGTGGGTGCCTGCACTAAACATCACGCATCAACCACTAGAAAAAATAAGTAGAATGTACAACTCTCCAACAGTGAATTCTGGTCAACGGTCAGAATCTCACAATACATAGAGTAACTAGACTCACCTGCAACTGCTTGCTCAAGGTGAGAAGATGAGAAAATATCCCTGTGTTTTGTAGCATCTCTGCACCCACTCTCGTGCGGGCTAGAGAGAGGCAGATATTCAATGCAACCCTTGGGGAATCAGTACCTAAATCTGCATGCATTCTCCCAATAAGAGATCGAGTTGGCAAGTGGTTCTGCAGAATCGATACCCAGGTGGTTGGTGCTATAAAACCCTTGATTAGGAGGTTTATGCCTGCAAGCGCAAGGTTAACGTACGACGGGTGTTCAACGGCAGTGCATAGACCAGGGAGAAATCCAATTCCCGTCAGAGTAACATCTGCGAAGGCATCGCCCATCTCTTGGCCTTCTATCGTTCTGTCCTCATTATTTTCGAAGATACCTCCATTATGTGCGTAGATAATCTCCAAAGCTATTAAAAAAGACCCTAATAACTCTTTTACTAACTCTTCCCCATGATGCCGGAATGCTACATGAGAGTCTAATTGCTGTTTCAGGCACCTGACGGTAGTCCGTACAATCTTGGAACAAACGGCCCACAACTGGACTCTCCCTGACGAGGAAGGGCTGCCACGAATCCACAGAAATCGCACAAATATAAGTAGCAAGTGCGCTTGCATAGTCATAAAAGTAGGCAGAAGATTAGAGGTATCTCCAGCAACCCCGATAGCCATGACTGCAGATTCTAGCGCCTTGCAAAGATCCTCAATGCATCGATTCACATCCTCATTGTTCCACTCAAATTCAGATGCTCCTAGTTCGCCTCGGGCCTGATAGAAACCAAGCTTATATTGAGTGCATGGAAGCATGAGAACAGGAAACAAAATGACTAACTATACCACTGCCCAGATACTTCAAATAGAAGGACGTTRACAAATGMAGAGTTCCACATGCCAGCAAATAAGATCAAACATGCTTCATGCTGAAACAAATGCACGTCCCACATTTGTATTCTGAATTCAAATAAAATCCAGATTAAGTAAACAAAGAAATAAACAGAGGATTTTCTGCTCAAGCCCTGCCACTCCACGTTGACGTTAAGGTACGACTGAGATTATGATACTTACGCCGTGCTTATCAAAGATGGAAACGGTCGCCACAGCTGCCCACGCTCTGAGAGCAGATAGCTGGGAGTGTCCCAGGCTCGCCATTGCATTCGCCCGTTGCAAAAATCTGAGAGATCTTTCCACAACTGAAGACGGCAAGACTGCTGMTTCTGCCTGAGGCCACCATTCAAGGCCTAGCTCCTCTTCTAGGGCCTTGACATCATACAGATACCCGTTTCCGTAAGCAGGATGGATCCCATCTAATATGGGAACTTTACCAACCGATCCCACCAACTCAGCCTCCTTTGTCAACAAAAAAGCAGCAATTTGCTGGAAGGGTCCAGTGGGTAGTGGCCTGCCTCCGACTATCTCCCCTTGTAAATGGTGATAAAGATCGCTCATAAGCATAACCTGTAGCTGCTTCCCATGACTGGAGAACAGAAATAAATCAAGTCCTAGAATTTCCAAAAATTCAAACAACTGAAAAAAGTTTTATGCTGMATGAACCTCGACAAATTTTGGAAAACACATAAAAGAACTATTCAAACCTACAGAATCAGAATGCACCATACCTATAACCTCGCGAGGTGTACTGTGCTACAAGCTCTTCAAATGATGCCAGCTGGAATACCTGCATCTCAATGATAAAAGTACGTTGGTTTCTTTAAATAAATTATACAACTGTTTTTCAATTGTATCAAGTRCAAYTCATACCTGTGTCATTGTCTGCTGTAACCGCTCAAGAAGAACAGCACTAATGCCTCTAATGTCACCAGCTAAAATCTTCCCAATCATGCCCACAATCAGCAGTCGCGCTTCAGCCTACAGACATTCGACAGATCAGGTTCAGGTTCACACTGTAAAGTGTGCTAAAAAAWGACGATTTGCGTGGCGGGATACAAAAAAGAATACGGCGGCAGAATCTCACGCTATGGAAAAACACCTTTATAGAGAAATCAATGTAAAATAATTTTGAATCGAGTCAAAAACGAATATTGAATTTTACAAGACAAATCAAGAGTCATACCACCGAGTGTAAGAATATAACAAGCTCTAGATAAGTACCTTTGCCCTAAGAATAACTTCTTGATCATAAGAACAAATTGTATAAGACTTGAGGATGCTGCTTGTGGCTGACTTCTTGGCCCATTCGACAACTATATCAAATGCACCAGACTTGGAGGAGGAAGGCAGCTTCACAGCAGCACTTGCAGTATTCCCAGGGGTCAAATTTTTTTCACTTGACGGGTTATTGCTACTTTGTGAGGGATCAATGCTACTTGAATCGTTGCTTGATGGATAAAGTAAGTACTGTTGGAGAAAAATGTCACAAGCCAAGATTGATAATATGGAGGCCTCGCACCTGTATCTAAACGCTTGCAACAGGATTTCATGTTTGCTGAGATCACTTGTACTCATGTGAAGGGTAGGTATGGGGTTGGCAGCCAATCCACTAGCGAAGGACAGGCCAGAAGCAAGAGTTTCCCAAAAGTTTGGCCGCTGCCGAAGTGTCTCAATAATGCGAAAATACTCAATACCTCCTTCCCATATTGACGTCAACAGGAAAAGAACCCTTGATAGCATCTGTGGATGGCTGTGAGAGAAATAACAGATGAGGAAACAAGAGCTTAAAATAAGATACAAAACTAAGTAATAGCAAATTGTAAGATATTCCCAAGTATCAGAGGAACTATTAAAGTATGAAAATAGGAAAGTTGTCACAAATAAAGTTACTTCARAAACGGTCAACTAACCTTTTCACAAGCTCAGCGCTTTTGAGAAGAGTTTTCCATAGCACATCAAGTACTCCATTTGTACCATCTACACCTGAAGAGCCAGGCTGTCCCGAGTGCGCGGATGGAGCACCGTGATTTAGTCCACTTGTTGCATGAGACTGCTCAGCAGGAAATAAAAGGAGTGCTACAAGAGATGGCTGCAAAGATCCCACTTTTGTTTGAGTTCCAACTAAAAGAAAATTCAAACTTACAAATTATGCAGTTCCTTAAAACTCACAAATGCAACCCTCGAGCTCACCAGAATCGTCATCTAAGCCATGTCAAGATATTTAGTCTAACGAATTAATATTCCAGCATTACTTGGCATTCACTGACATCATTCAAGAGTGTTGCAATTTTTCATAATTTCAAAAGTTGAGCAGCTCAACAAACACTGAATAATGAGAGGGTGCCCCTTACTTTTCCAGACGAATCTAG
Organism: Pleurozium schreberi; assembly: GCA_006891605.1. Taxonomy (NCBI): domain Eukaryota; kingdom Viridiplantae; phylum Streptophyta; class Bryopsida; order Hypnales; family Hylocomiaceae; genus Pleurozium; species Pleurozium schreberi. The sequence goes on along the minus strand of VACF01002667.1, from coordinate 83,610 downwards.
ATCTCACCTTTCACTAAAAACTTGAAGACCGTGATGACTAGTTAAGATATTGACTAGCAAATCACGTGACCAGAAGGAATCCTCAGATCCAGAACATGAGAGCTTAAATTAGATAGTGTAACAAAAGTTCCAAATCTAGCCTAGGTAGTACCATTACCATGGTTAGGAAGCTAAACTTTATCGAGCATTGAAACAGCATCGAGGGACAGCATCCATCAAACCAGTTACCGAGATTATGAAACCAACCTTTGCCTGAGTTGGGAAGAGCAAGAAAAGACAATACCAACCTGACCACGATAGATTTCGCAGAATATGTTTATGAGAATGTCGTAGCCTTCGTAATTCATCTGCATAAGAATAGATAACAATCAATTGTGCACAAGCTACAGGCAGGCACCAAGTGAAGACCTTGCGCGATACAGACACTATAGAATACCAAAATTGTACTGCATACCCGAGTAGCAGAATCGTAAGCTGCAAGAAATGCTGCAGCCAATGTTTTCACGACACTTTTATACCCACCCACTTGCACCTGGAGTACAGGATAGTCAGTTATAGGGAAACGATAGAGATCTGTATTTAAGCAAATGAAGGAGGTAGAAGAGAAAAAAATACAATCGACAACSTAATACTCAGTTTCATTACTCAAGTGTGTAGAGAGTGCTGCAAGAACTTTACTTCGGAGGACACAAACGGGATTGCACATGAGGCCTGATCAGTGTTGCGAAGGGCATTCAGACCAACAGAACTTGAAAGGAATTTGTAACTTACATCAGATTCTTGGAAAGACTCACTTCGGAGCATATCCAGCAAGTAACTATAGGCTCCACCATCATATGCCTGCCGAACATATGCAGAGAGATCCATTTCCTGCCACTCAAGAATAAATCGAAGTGTCAAAGTTGTCAGATCGTAATCTATTCTATTGATGACGTCATTCTCTGGAAAATCACCTCAAGATCTGGCTACAAAAGAATGGCAATTCACCGCCGTCAGAATCATAGTCCAAATTGTCCAAGCTCGACATCAATGCTGCACTTGTCCGACTCCGGTAATCAAACTAGTTTCTGAAAGTGATAATGAGATAGTCATTCCACACCTGATAAGGAGCTTGACCACCGTCTGCAGGCAGGAAGGATACAAGGCAAAGAAACGTAGCCCAGCCCAACAAAAGAGGTGCATACTCTGCGATTTCTGATGTATTCAGATTGCCAATCGTGCTATCTAGTTCCTGAACTTCTGCCGCAGAAAATGTGTGCCCACCCTGGCTGTTTGAAACCCCCAGTCAAACATTTGGGACAGAATAGAAGTCATTTTCAAAGCAGATGAAGCCTTCTTCCTAATCTAATTGTAGGTATAAGTGCACTTGCCAACATACTGGATTTCATTCAGATTACAGGTCACAAAAATTTAAATGGTTCCATTTTTATGTCACCAATGCCCGTGATCATTTCGTAATCCCAGAATACGTTCACGTGATTCGGAAGCAACCTGAACGGAGTTTCGTCGTGGACCATTAATAAAAGGTTTTCAAGATCGAAAGCTTCAATCAAAATGAGCACTGCTTGCTGTCGCACATGTACAACACATCTAGCTGCTTCTGGGGAAAATGCAAGTCTTTCTCCATGGCAACTTCCAAAGACGGTGGTCTGCATAGCTCAGAATATCCAGCTCAGTACGAAACAGAAAGGACGCAAAACGTAAGAGAAAAACGAAAATATAATTACCCCGACACAGCAATTCATAATTAGGATGAAGGGAACACTTACTGAATCTTTACTCCAATCTCCTATGCATATAAAATTTTGAAATCAAATTAATCRAAGAAGTAACAATGAACACGTCTTMAAAAATATTACCTGAAAGCAGYTTAACAATTCCTTAAAGCGGGATGCCTTGCAAGAATTTAATGGTTCATAGTACAGGAGAAAGAGAATGTCGAGAAGCAAGCTTTGTTCCAACACAGTCTCCTCCGCCCAAAAAACTGTGTATTCTCGATCCTGCGTCACCCAGTTTTTTATCAGTGGATGACGATCCTAGTCCATAGAACAATTCACTCAAGTCAAAGGTGCTCAAATTCACAAGACGAATACTGAATGAACAATCACTCAGCAGTCCTCACGTGATGACTAGTCCCGGACATTTCACTTGGAATCTAATTGGAAACCAACAGAAAATCACGAACTGAATTGCTTCTCCTTCTAAACCAAAAGCTGTCGGCTCAAGAGYCTTCCTCACAAAAAAACAGTGACGAAATTATCCTACTTTTGCTGTCTCCTGTTCTCGCTTCAAAAGATGATTATGTGCCCCAAATATCGATTTAAGAACACAAATGCTGTTGAACGATTGACCTTCACGAGAATGGTGCTCCAAAATATATTATTTCGTGCATKAAGAAAAACAAGCAAGGCGTGCTCTCGATAATATTCAAAGAAAGCATTGTCATCGGCCTAATGGAAAACAGAGGTCTTACTAGATGTTGGGGCTGTACAACAGCCAAGCGGTCTTTCAAGTTGGAAAGTGTCTTATCCTCAAGACCGTCTTCCAGTAGTTGCTTGACCTCCACAGACATAACCTTGTAGGAGCTCAGCGCTTCACCCTCATCCGCCACTAGGAATGCAAATAACAAATTATTGTMAGCAATATTAATGCAAATAATACGAGAAGAAAAATTTCAGAAAATGGACAAATTAATTCTTAGATACGAATACTCAAAACCAGGACAGGGATTCACACAATTTCACGACTCCTCATTTTAAAAGAACACCATGAGGGAAGGTAATAGGTGCCAATGCACCAGGAAAAAGCAACTACCATTGGTGCCTCCCATCCAATGAGTAGAGAGTGGAATTAAAAAGGTCCATACAACCAGAATCTAATTTTGGATGAAACTCAAGTGAAATTTAGATGAAAGTAAAAAAAATGAATGAAAGGTGGATGAAAATCACAATGTTTGAGACAGTATGAAAATAGTGCAAAGCATTCTATACTAAATTCATCTAAAACACTATGAAACATCCATACGGGTGTACAAAATTACTATGAAACAACCATATGATTTGGAATTAGTATCAATCAACAATACTAGACAAGTAATTCAACTAACTTTTTTGAAATTCTATTAAATATCAAAATTTATTTAATAACAAAGATCAATTCATTTTTATTAACATAATATTTTGACATATTAACTATTTAAAGTTTGAAATTTGAAATTTATAAAATTTAATAATTTAGTAATGTATAATTAAAAAGATACTACTAAGAAACCCGAGATTCCTAATTGTGATATTTTATAAACAACCAAGTAGATTGCAAAGCAAGTGTTAGCTAAACAAGACTCCTTTATATAGTCTTTCCAAAATAACCTAACAAGTCATAAAGCAATTAGTGATAATTTAAGCCTTTCCAAAATAACCTAACAAGTCATAAAGCAATTAGTGATAATTTAAGCCTTTCCAATACAAACAACAAAGAAATTTACCTTATGTCTCCATATTATCATGAACATTTTATATTCAAAGATCATAATCAAATGAAATTAATGTTTTATCCATCTTTTCAAAATATAACAATTAATCAATTACAGAATAGTAGGCAAACACAATTTTTTATGTCTAGGGAGTTTGGAAAAATCATACAACATATGTGAACCAAAATAAAAGGATGTATACATCTAAAAGCGTCCAAAAAATCATCTTGAGTCTATATCGCATAGCATGAATGAACTAGAAAAGTGTTTACATGGTTTGTTTATTGAACACAATGGTAAGTTATTAACAATCTATGTTAACGATTTGACTAGCTTGGGTTCATAATTTAATTTACAAATGATAGCTAGAAAAGGTAAATTAACTTACCAAAGTTCCAGTAATTGATGCATGTATAGAATTGAAGGAAAAAGATCAAGCTCTAAGTATCTATACTAAGAATATGAATAAATAACTAGTAGGTGTCCACCAACTTGCTTGAATTGCCAACAAGAGAGTCTAAAATTATTTTGAATATAAGACAAAATAAACACTCTAATTTATTAACTATAATATTTGACAATACCTTTAAAACCGTATCCAACTTGAAAGTCAACTATCATTTTCTATGGCTTACATTACTATAAAATGCATACAACCATTATTAAATATGAAAATTTCATAGATAGGTGAATTAAAATTTTGAAACAAATGATTATACTGATCTTACTATGGAGAAAAGTCTACATACCAACTAATCTTCATTGTAATCTTTTGGGAGTAAAAATCATACTTGTGCTACATAGTTTAATTTTCCTCAAGACAATTTTAGTTTTGCATAAATTTTCAAACTATACAATTGAAGTAAAATTAGCAATGACTTAAATTGAAGATTACAAATTAGACTATGCAAAGGCTTGTACTTTGTTTTACTCTATATGCTATTGATTCTATCAAAGAATTCATTTGCTTTTGAACACATAATCTTCTAAATTTTGTTATATTTTACAAATTTTTGTACTTATTTAAATCAAGGTCATGCAAATTTTGAAGGAATTGGGGCTTGGTTGGACTCAATATAACACGCCACATGGTGTCAATGACACTACAATTTAAAACCAAAAACATTTTAATAGATTTGAATGATATCTTGAAAGATCTAAAGTCCAAATATGAATTTGTATACATAGTCAACTAAAAACATATTTATCTCAAGGTTTTGCTTATAAATTTTTGTAGACATTATGGTGAAATGGAACTCTTCATACTTTACTACTTCCGTTTCCAAAGTTTTGATTTTAAAAAAATTCTCAATGCATTAGAGCTAAATTTAGTTCTTAAGGTGTGCTTAACCTCAACGTTGCTAGTATGCGAGCGGGGAGCGTGAATTGGAGAGTGGGGAGTGGCAAAATTTAAAGATGGAGGACAAAATTAGATAGAATTTTCAGAAATTTGGCAAGAAATCATATAAGAAAATTGGATGAAATTTTGATTTCCTAATGTTGTACTCAAATGATACTCGTTCTAAAACTAGCCAATGAACCAATCCACAGGGGTTTGATACTGCGCAGGAACCGGACAAAGAGAAAGTGATAACACTGTCGAGTGATAATATGATTGACAACCTAAATCAGACAGCGACGCCCTTGTTTTGGGTCAGAAAGCGAGTGCGCATGAATAACGGCAGTTACGGCCATAAGAATTCGGATAATTAACAGTAACAGCATTTGACGGTCTTACTGTGAAAGTGTTGTCCATAAACAAATAATGCCAGGGACATTTAATAAATGTAGGCCTCCTATGACGGATGTGACGGTGTCAATACAAGAGGTCCAACCATCACATGGAAAAATGGACTACATTCCCCTGTGTCAGTATCTGCATATATTCTACTGACATTGATGCACGATTCACTGAGGTCTGTCATCATAATCATTAGAAAAACTTTGAACCCTATAAGAGGTTGCTCCAGCACCCTGTGGTGACAATACGAAGAACAAAAAAAAAAAAAATTTTAATTAAAAAAAAAAAAAAAAATCTTTGAATTTTTAAATTAAATTTAAAAAATAAAGTTTTAAAAAAAGGGTTAAGATGACATGGCGCTGACGTGGTCGTACTAGTGCCATGTCAAAGTCAATTTCATAAAAATAAAAAATATTTTTTTTTCCTCTAATTGCACCAGAACTCACGACTCCTTCCAGGGTTCAAATTTTTTGTAATGGATCTCTATGCCCACACGAGAAAGGAAAATTCCAGAATATCAATATTTGGGGACGTAGGAAGGATCCCTAAAAATTATAATGTGATAGGGCGAAGAAGACCACAAAGGACAGTGTCCCGGGTCGGCGGCTGCAAGAAAGATACACTGCTCGCACGCTTCCCTCATGCCTGTTTGATAGGAACATGGATGTCCGTCGCCACCACGTGAATGCTCAGTCGTGGCTTCGTGGGCTCTTGCAGTTGGTAAACATCACGTTGTGCTTTTCTAGGTGCTGGGGAATGGAGCGTCAATTAAGATCGCGCCGCGTACTACTTGGAGACGGAAGAGGTGAAGTCCAAATGAGTGCGGCGACAAATTCTAGTAACGAGGTTAGTGAACGCTTCTTCATGATCATCTTACATCTACATCAGTAGGTCACCTAAACCTTATTAGCGGGGTCATGGTCTTGCAGTTGGGGTAAGTGTTTTTTGCAGTCGGCGGGTTTCGGGGTGCCATGCTTTGGGTGGGATTTGCTAGACAAGGGTTCCGATCGCTCGGATGGGCAGGTCGGGAAGGGGTCTCGGCACCGCAAAGGCATCGAGCAATCCATACCCATGCGCTCAGGGTGAGTTAGTGGTGGTTTGGATGCGAAGTCACAATCTGTGGGTTGCTGTCGCGGTGGCCGGAGTTATGTAGGCAAGGTTTGGCCGAGGTCGTGATTGCTTGTGGTGGACTGGGGTTCCGATTGCATAGGAAGGCGGGTCAAGAAGGTGTCTCGGCACCGAGACTGTTGCAGGGGGTATCACTCTTGCGATCGGGGTGAGTCGGTCTTCGATTGCGCAGGTCTTCGGTTGAAGGTGGAAACTGCTTGTTGTGTCTGGGGTTCTGAATGCGCGGGCTCGCTGGTGTTCGGACTGCATGCTTGGGGCTCTCGGGGATCCACTGTGTTGGGGTGCATTAGGGTTCCGATTCCAGTGGGTGGCGGATCAAAAGGAGTTCTCGGCACCGAGAGTGCTTAGCGGTGGCTACAGTCTTGCGATGGAGGTGACCAGATTGCGGGTTGATGGTCGGGTCTTGGGGTTGAGAAGGGTTTAGGGTTCCGGAGGCCGGTTAATGGAAGCTTGGTGTGCGAGCGATGTTTGTGAGGGGTTGTGGAGTTGAGTGAAGTTCTTGAGGGTCTGTCAGGCTGAGCGATCGGGGTGGAGGGAGGGAGCGACTGGGGAAAAGGAAATTCCGTGAGGGATGCTCGGGGTGGTGTGTCAGGAAGTCATCTCAGTACCGAGAGGTAGCTCCGGGGTGGGGTCTCAAGCGGTGAGGTTTCTCGGCAAGGAGTCTCGTACAGTCAGGGTTGAGGGCTTTTTGTAAGGATTTCAGGTGAGGGTTACTCGGGGAGGTGCGTCGGGAAGGAGTCTCGTGCAGTCGGGGTTGAGGGTTTTTAGTAAAGATTGCAGGTAAGGGTTACTCGGAGAGGTGTGTCGGGAAGGGGTCTCGGGACCGAGAGGCAATGCCAGGGTGGGGTGTTGTGCGTTCGGGTTGCTCGGAGAGGTGTGTCGGGATTGTACTTTCATTTCAACAATTGCATGAGCCATATTTTGGTGTCCGACATTGACCGTGACCTCTCACTAAATAGTCCTTGAGATTAACTTGCTTTTTGTTATGATCCTCTGCCCATCATTAACTCCATGAACGTGGCTTCTAGAACTAGCATTCAACGGACAAGCATCGCTACTTTGGCGGTGTCTTGAGTACTGAGCCCGCAGTAGACTTGATGTTTGTGGACGTACCTAAGGGTTTACATGTTCCAACTATCTCTGCACCACCGGCACCCATTCCCAAGTGGAATGAGTTCCACATGCAATGGTTGCTTCCAATCTTCGACTTTGCAGAGCGATACCTCCACGATACGGGCGCTCTTCTAGTCATGTATCCAACCCCCTCTCGAGAACACAAGAGCCACCTCCTCGGTTGTTGCCAAGAATACAAATTCAAAATTCTGTATACTTGGTTCGGCATGAATCATCTTCATCTGACATCGCCTTCGGATCCAACAAAAACGGTAATGCTTGTCTTWTATTACATGYRATCCATGTCCAATATCKTGAAGGTTTTGCACATACATGTTACAATCCTGACAATATTTTTTTTTTGCAGACAATGAGATTTGCTATATCTCTGGTTGTCCGACAATCTGGACCAAAGAGTGAGAAGGAGTTTCCATTTCAGTTTGTTCCATCCCATGATGCGGTTGGGGTGAATGTCGCTCGTGACGACATCTTGCAGAATTTCTGTAACAAATCAGATGTCATGATGAATGGAGACACACCATGGAGGGGACCTCGGGAGAAGGCAACACAATTCATGCAGATGCTTGTGGAAGCATGCTCTCAGGCAGGGGATTTTGTTGTGGATTGCCCAGCTGGCACAAGTAATACCTCATTCTCTTTTTAGTTCTGTGAATGACATTGCATKAATACATTGCAGTCTTCTAGTTTGACCGGGCCTAATATTAGTTATTCATGCTTGCAGGTGCAAGCATTCAAGCTTGTCGTGCAACACGTCGTCAYATTCTCGCATTTGAAGATGACAAGTCCATCTTCAATGCCCTCATTGCTCCGGTCATGCGTTCAGTTGTTGTTCGCCCACCCGAACCACCTCACCCTGTTCCTGATACTGATATGAATGAGGATGAAGTCCCTGTCCAACGCATTGTCAGGACCTCACGATTCAGTAAGTAAGTTTTCCTTTGATCTCCTTGAATTGGATACTCCCAATTAACATCACTTCCCTCATCTAATGTATGCTTCATTTGACTGTACAGGCAAGCCCAAGAAGTGAGAAGCATTCCGTTTTTTGCAGACCCGAAATTCTTCCCCAGCCCCCCTAAAATGTTTCAGCTACCTGTTTATGCTGAAGCGGTGTCTAGGGATTTTGTCGCCCGAAACCCTAAACCGACTTATAGGGCACTTTCTGTAGATCCACGCGTTCTACAATATATTGATGATCGTGCCGTACAGGCAGATTCACAGACATCGGATAGTGAGGACAATTCTAGTTCAGCATTATCTACTTGAATTGTTCTTGGGTACGACTATGGTTAAGTGGACGTTCTTTTCTTATATTAAGTTGTTTATATTGTCTTGTTAGAGTTTCCTATTTACCCTCTATATGTTGCATTCAAGATATTGGATATTTGTTCAATTTGTGATGTTAGGTATATATTCAACTGAATTTGGGTGCATTTTTTAAATATCCCAAGACCCCTAACTCCTATGCTGAATGTAAGTCCACAGTTGCCTATGCCAGAAAATATGACACACCCTAAACCTTCCTCACGCGGCATAGAACCTTTTAGTGGATGTCATCCAATTTATAGCATATAAAATGTGTGACCTCTAAACCCAAACCATGAAGCCCCTCAAGGAACGATGAGTCATTCTCACATTTCGAATATGGTGGATAGATTTTACAACGGGGTCTTAGATTTTCAGAAGATGCCTATTTGGACACATATGTGCCTTAGTCACCAAAGTCCATATTTTGAGTAATCTTGAGTAACACCATGGTACTTTATTTCATGTTAGGAGGGCATGGTATCATTGCAGGAATGAACAATTTAGACCATCTTTAAGACAAATTTAGAATGTAGTTGGCAAATCAAAGAAGACCGTTTCATTAGTCTGGAAGAGATAGCAAGAGCAAGGCTTTAAGGTAGAAACACCCATTAGCATCCATGTTCCCATTATTGTGTACCGAACTCGCACTAAATATGTTCCGAGACTTTGATTAATGTGTCCTCCAAATGCTTAACTTTGACTTGTTGACGCATTTGAAGGACACATACTTAACCCTCATTTGTTGACTAATATTTTGGCAGATTTCAAATTTGAGTCCACCTATGTGATAGTTTCAATGGTTTAGAAAGACAACACTTTGAAAAATATTAGAAATTACTTATTATATCCAAAAAACCATAGAACTTACATACTACATCCAAAAAATCTAATATTTTTTTTAATATTCATGATTTTCACTCGCTAGTATTAAAAAAATATAATTTTAAGGAAAAATGCCTCCAACTGTGTTGAATTGCTTATATTGACCATGTTTGGAGCTTCCATCATATACAGATTACCAAAAAAAGTGAGATGTTTGCAGAAGTTGTAAGAGCGTGATCAAAGGATTCTCAAACATTGCCTTAGTATATTGGCAGTTACTGCCACATTTTAGTACATTGTGTGAAAATGTACTAAAAAGTGGCAATAAAATGCCAATTCTAAAAATTTGGTACACATGGCATGTCCTCACAAACCTCCAAAATTTAAAATTTTAAAATTAAAATTTTAAGTTATTCATACCCCTCTCCCTCCTCCCTCTTGTAATTTTCAGAAACCAAATCATTGACAAACAATATGGGACAATGCATCATGTACCTGTATCTATATCCATATATGTATACAATGCTTGTATTTGTACTCGTATCTGTACCATATCTATATCTGTATCTATATCCAATGCCCGTATCTGTACCCGTATCTGTACTATATCTATATGCATATTTGTATCCAATGCTCGTATCTGCCTCGTATCTGTATCCGTTTCTATATCCATATCTGCATTCAATGTTTGAAGTGCTCTAACTTTTGCATCCAATGTTTGAATTCAATAAAACTTGTTGGAAAAGTTGCGCATACTAGTCTAGTTTCTATAATAAAATTTTCAGAACAATCCAAGACGTTGTAAGTTTGTGAAAGTCATTAGAAGTTCTCGGTGTCAATTTGGGTTCACGACACTGCATTGTGATGGCTGCAACTTTGGGGAATTGTATCTTTTTCATCACATGTTTGTTTTCAATAAAATTTGATGAGTTGTATTTCCATAAAGGTCTATTTATTGTGGTACAAGTTTCATGCCAATTCAAGTTGTTTCACATGTTTGGGAGCAATTCAAATTTCAAAATCCAGAATTTTTTGCATTTCAATGAACTTTGGCGGCTCATAACTTCTTCATACATGATCCTTTTTCAATAATTTTTGTTGTAAGAGTTGCTCTTACTAATCTAGTTTGTATTATTAATACCATACTTGGATAACAGGTTTGGCACTTTGGTGCATAATATTTAATTAAAGTTCAAAAATAAGGTTTGGCACTTTAAAAATTAATTCCATAATTTTGGTATTGAAGTCAAAAATAAAATAAGAATTTGGCAACTAGCCTACAAAAAATTTGGTAGCAAAAGATGATGTACTTTAGTTGAATAAGAAGGTGATAAGAAGAGGAATTTTGGAGCAAGGTAGTCATATTTGCAACAAAAATCTTGTGGTAGGTAGAAAATAACTTTTAAGTATTTCATTGAAGCTCAAGATTCTTCTTTTTGATTTCTTTGGATTTTTGGCAAATTGCCATAGCAATTATTTGTAAATTTGGCTGCAAGGTTCCAAAATTTGCCCAAAATTTGCCAATTTGAAAAAATAATTAATTTAAGTTGAACCTGCTATCCAAGTACAATATTTCAAATCCATCCAAGACATTATGAGTGACTAAGAAGCTTTTTAGTATAAGATGGTTCAGCCACAGATGTGATTTTTTGCTACTCTTTTCATTATTTTTTGACATTTCAAATCCATTTTGTAGGCATTATGAGTCATTTTTGTGATATTTTTTTCCACCAAAAAGTTTGTATTTTGTTTTTGAATCACTTTGTAGTACAAAGTTTTTTCATTTGAGTTGGTTTAGAAATCAAATTTCACCTCCAAATGTGTTTTTAAGAAATTTCAGCACCTTTTTTCAACACTAAAACATTGTAATCTTTCAATTTGTATAGTCAAATGATCCCAAATTTGTTCCACACCATCTACAACATGCACACTATAATATTTTATGGTTGAGATCTTTATAACTAGCTGAAATTAAGACTTTTAACACTTGCAAAGGGAGGATGCTTTTAAGCACGGTTGGACCTTTGGCAATGAGGAGTTAACCCTTAAATGCCCAAGGCACCAAATTCTAGTGTTTGCAAAACCTAACAAGTTTCTATTTTTGATATATTAGATTTTTGAAAAACTTCTTTTTGAAGTCTAGTCTTGGCATCAAAAAACCGATTTTGAAAATGATTGTTTGCAATTTTTCAATTCAAGATTGTGTGCAAAGGTGTTCATAGCAATCTTGACTTTTTGTAGTGTTGAGGGCACTTGGAAATGAGCCTCAAATACACTGGAGCTTGGAAAAATAAAAACCCATTATAAATTCATTTAAAAAAAATTTAGAGTAGATTTTGAGAAGCCAAAAATTGATTGGAGTTATGCATGTTAGGCCCTTCAACCTCATATTTTTTTGATGACCAACTTTTTAGATTTGACATGTGAAAAGAAGATTGAAAGACTTTGGCTCACTTTTGCAATTTAAACACCCTCATGATCAAACATTATAATTTTTCAATTCATAAGTGATAATATTGTGTTTTCTTTTTTTTAGTAATCTCTAACATGTCTACAATGAATTTGTACCGTTACATTCAAAAAAAAAATTGATTCATCTTATCAAAATGTTGTCATTTTGTTCAATGCATTGCTAAAGACTTTGTGGACACTTTGAGTGAGCAAGGATTAGTGCCTCTTTTACCGTACTACATCTCAGTCTAGCGCCAGTTAAGCTCTTAACACAGCAGGTTGATCGTATCGTATTTGTGGAATTCTAAGCAAGCATGATAGTGCTTCCCCCACCWGGTGGTTTTCGAATCCCGCCCACACTGTTTCGTGCTTTGGGCTGATCATTTGAGAAGATGTCACTGCCAGACATCTCTCTCATCTTCGCAGAGCTCCGTTGTTGGTACGGAGGCGTGGCATCGCCTGAGTTGCTGCTTCCTCCATGACTGAAGATGTTATTTCCTGATAACTCGGCACTCTTGATTTCGTGTTTCTTTTGACCGTAGGGGTCTGGATGTTCTGAGGGATCCTGGTTGTTGARCATGAGCTGGCTACGTTTTCCTGCGGGCTGAAGTACCCGAAGGAGAATAGAACAATAAAAATTCGATACCAACAAAAATGGGCCTACTTTAACAAAGAAAAAAGAGATCTTTCCATAGCTCTATAAATCTCCCCAAAATCACACTTCCACATATGATAAAATGCTTAAAAAGGATGCAGATGGTATCCTCTACCTTATCAAAACATTTGAAGCCCCCAAATTGTGCATGYATACCATAGTMAAAAGYGGCAGCCCCAATGATTCACTTACATGGGTTATACTCCTTACCTCTCGATTGTGAGWTGCTACTTTTGCTGCATCCGTAGGAGACGGTCCGAAAATGTTGTCACCTGCCATTTCTCTTGCTTTCGCATTGGAGAAAGATAATCTACCTGCCATGTCACTTAAATGATCGTTGCTAGTACCACTGAGCCCCGCACCGAGCTCACTCTGTTTTGCTCCTTCGAAATGGTTGGATGGTGTGTATTCAGTCTCATCGATTGGACCATGGGAACCCTGGCTTGCTCCACAAGGGAGTGACAATGAATAGATATCCATAAGTTCGGTTGGTTAACTAAGTAAAACAAAGAAGAAATTGTGAGCAGGTGTAACACTTTCGAGGTTTAAGGAGGTTACAAACATTATTATTGTTGCTGAATTGGTGATGTTGGGAAAATCTTTGATCTTCAGGCTCCTGAACAGATCGTCCTGACGAAGGTCGGTAATCGTAATTTGAATAACCAAATATGTTACTTCCGTTCAGTTCTTTAGCTTTAGCATCTGAAGTTGGTCGGCATCTTGGTTCCTGATATATGTAGCGTCCCTTGCCTGTGTTAGTGATTATCGCCATTCACATCAGATCAAGCGTGCCAACTGGGTTTTAGAAAGTAGGTGCCCAGAAGAAAAGTGGGTGTGACGGGTATCACTATGAAAGATTGTCTACCAAGACCGGGAGAGTGTACGCTAAAGCCCCCATAGAATAAGAGCACAAAAATGATAAGCAAAAGTAAGCATAGGCTCGCCAGCGATTGGGACTCTGGTGTAGAAAGTAGATCTCAGTAACAAAAGTGGAAACAGTGCTCATGCAACCAAGTAGCCCAGTCTGTAGGGCCCCGCACAGTAAAGAAGCATCCTCCGGGGACTGCACCAAACAGAGATGATTAGATATCCATTTAAAATGAACGTCATTAGCAGCCAGCAAACTGCAGCCATTGATAAAGGGGGAAATATAGCTCCTACAAGTAAATCGACAAGTCTCTACAATAATAAGATCCAAATCCCAGCTTGATGCCAATAGAGCAWCCAGTCGCAAATAAGCTACAAAATCACTAGGTAAACATCCGGACAAATTATTGCAAGCTAAGCTTACCGCTAGAAGGACCGTAGCAAGCACAGACTGCAACGTTGATGCAACAACATTTGTCAAGAGGGTTCCAACTGGTAGCCACTTCAGATGCTGCTTCCTTCCGATCCCCTGTCCATTGAGTCTGGCTAACAGCCACCGCGCCCAAACACCAGGAGGACCCACCACACATGACAGCCACAGACGCCTTCTTACTGCAGAATCTACATCAATAACTGTGAGAACCAGGGCAGCTCCCCATAGAATAAAACTGGCCGACAGGAAGACAAGAAACGAAATCCGCTGACGACGAGGATTGTCCGGGAAACAACCCCATTTCTTCTGCCAGTCTCTACGTACTCGGTCTCGCCGTATGTGCATTATACCATAACGTAGTAGTTTGGCAGAGTCCATGCCTACAGAAAGCGACATTTGCGACAGCTCCATGCCTGCAATGAGCCATACGATTATCTCTGATTACAGACAGTAAGGAACCAGAATTGTAATCAAGTACAGGCATCGAAAGAGTCTGAATTATAGAATCGACTTCGGAGGAATGGCAAGGGACTATAATAGGGCGAGCGTGAATTATCATAAAAGACAACACTTACCAATGATTAAACCCACGATAGACCTCACCCATAATCCATTCGTGACCAGAAGAAGCAATTCTTGGTTCCATGAAGCATAAGTCGTAATACTGCCCATGAGTCCAGTGGATAATCCAATAACTAACAGTTCGGAATATGCCGTTATATCTTTTTTCAAAACAACTCCAACCCAGCCCATGAAGAAACATCCAACCTGCCAACCACAAGCCAGACAAATACCACCCTTCAGAACAATAATCTAGASATAGGTCCATGAAACTACCAACTACGATCCACTTGTAGCTACCATGCGCAGTAAGTAAAGCGCCGAACATTTCAAAAATGTGAAGCTTATCCTTCAGAATCAAGAAGGAAATTGAGATGGGAGTCTTATTCATTACCATATTGGCAGGAAGGTCAATGAATAATGAGGAATCGTTTGCCGTGACYCTTGCAACGTCGGAGAACAGAATTCTCAAGCCATACCTGATGCAGACCTGAGAAAATAATTTGGTCAAACCAAACCTCATAAACCCCARTACTTTTTTTTTCTGAGGAATTGCACTAAATAATACAAGTAGTCAATGAGTTATAATCGAGTGTGAAAATTATTGTCAAATTGCACAAGTCACAATGATTAGCGCAGTCCTTAAAACACTTTAYCCCTCACCATTTGCTGCACACGAAGTCTTTACCACACTGAACCAGTTGAGCCTCTGGTTACAGTGGTCTATCAGATAGATGAAATGACAGCACGAGTAATACGAATAGTTTCCATACCCCTAATATGCCAAATGTAGTCAGATGAGCAAATGCCGACACATATTCCATTGTTGGAGACAGCATATCAGGTACATCCTCCTACGAAGATAAAGACATGGAACTGTGAGATACATAAATGCAAATTCTCGAGGTATTTGCAAATACAATCATGGTCAAAAAAGCATGTAATACGAAAAAAAGAAACACGGCAAGCACGGTAAACCTCTTACCTCCTCAACATTGGTATCCTCCAGTTCCTGTGCTTCAAGAGTAGACATGCCTCGGTTGCTATCAGACCGCACTACAGGGTCATGTGCAATCATCATAGCGCTGGTATTCTCGTTTGATTCCCGCTTCTCAGGTGTACTTGCCGAAGAAGAAGAACCACCGTCACCCTGGTCAAATCCCCTTCTAAACCGCTCCAGCTCAATCCTCATTTGTTGCTCAGTAGGCTCTATTTCCTGAGAAACGGATACGATCAGATTCTGCGAGAGGGAATAAGCGAAACAGCTATCCCTCGTGTTCCCAACCGCGTATTATCAACCATACCCTATAGTAGAATGACTTCAACACGAAACCTAACACAATGCATAATAGAGAGCTATACGCAACGTGGCATACACCTTCAATCTCCCTGTTATGACAAATGAACCTGTCCTTATCACTCATATTCTAAAACGAGGTCTAGAAGCAACGAACACTCAACCATTCATATGCTGTCAACACGTGTAAGTTTTGCTGACCACAAGGCTTCCTCAAATTTGATACTTTGCTTCGAAAAAGCCGATGAAAAATGTACGAAAAGGTAKTTCAAACAAGAGATACTTCCATGTATGCAGGGCAGACTCATCTTAAAGCAGAATCACAAGGACTGRAACAACCGAAATAAGATGAAAATTGCTATATCCTTAAGTCAGCTAGGGTTTATCGGTCGTTCTTGCAGAGGGTCAAGTTCTTGGAAAGACTAAAGAGTCTCCAAGGGAGATCGGCTATGGAGAAGAATACAAGACAGCAYAATACCCTAAAGAACGCCAACACCGCACCTGATTGAGCGTGGCAGGATTCTCAAGAGCCAATGGGGAATGCGATGCACGTAAATCTGAAGACGAGCATTGCGACGCGGCGGAACGCGGCATGTGCTCCGGGGGCACTTGCAAACTGTGCTCGAACMGAGCACTAGAAGCTTGCCATTGCCGTGACGGCACGCGCTCATCTCCGCTACGCAGCGCCCGATCGGCTACTTCACTTCCATTCCCTCCCTCAAGAAACCCGGCCATAGCTCCGCCCTCCACCCTTCCTACCTCCCTGGCCTCCAACCCCCTAACAAGAACTTCGTCCCTCACGACACTGAACGACACCCGCTACTCTAAACCTACTACGCCACCATCCCGATTCAGTTTACCTCCTCGCATCACCAAGAACTCGTAAAGCAGAAATATCCTCCCAATTAGCACAACTGGCAGTACAGGGTTCCCTTCCTTGCCCATCCGACTCATCTCTGCAATTCGTCATTTSAGTCTCCTTTCGCCTTTCTCTCCATCAGCAACAAATTAGTGGAGCCATATCGTAGGCACTCAAGAGAGACGATGAAATTCCATTCCAAAYCAAAAGATGCAGTAAAAGAAAAAGAAAAGGATGAAAGGCGTTCAGTTGGAAGTCCTCCGTTTGCTCCGTCTGCAAGACAAGTGTGCTCCGAATCTGCGACTTTCCCGTAATCATTCCCACCCWAAGAGAAGCGCCTTCSTTGCAGCTTCGAAATCGAACTTCATGTGAGTCATGTCCATCAGACGTCGATTCCAGCCAAAAAGCATCGTGACAAGAAAGGCCCTGCCCCTTCCTGCCCACTGTCCATCCGTCTCTTCGCGCCTCAGGTAACTGGCGATGGTGATTCTCCGACGGCATATCCTGTGGAATCCGAGTCCCGGGACGAACACGAAAGTGCCTCCACTGCTACAAGCCGCCCCAGCTTTCTAAATGAAGTAAACTTTGTTGAATCTCTGTTGAATCTCTGTTCATCCCTGGGCAATACTGGCACCCGGAACTGAATCGTAGTGACTTAAGGCGGGGACTGCAGCTGGTCCTGTACCGAAAGTGTACTGTACCGGTTGATCCCAGCGAAACCCTAATGCGAATGTAATTTTTAGGGCGAATTTCGAAATGAGGACGCAACTTCGAGACATTGGAGGGGCCGGTACTTTGGTGCATTGGAGGAGCTGGTACTTCGAGACATTGGAGGGGCCGGTACTTTGGTGCATTGGAGGAGCTGGTACTTCGAGACATTGGAGGGGCCGGTACTTTGATACATTGGAGGGATCGCTATTTGGGTACTTTGGAAGGGCCGCCACTTTGATGCATGCCGGGGACATTCTGGAGATCCTTGCTTCAATATTTTTGAAAACGAATCAGGATTCTGGTTGACCTTATCTTGTGTAAAATGGGATTGTAGAATTGGTGGTAAGGGCTTTATTAGTTGTGAGGTACTCCATAGTCCGTACATTGTAGGGCCACTTTACACATGAAGAGAAGGGAAGGGCACGTGTAGGAGAAGAGAAAAGGACCAAAAAAATTGTTTTCTTGTTTTCTTCACTTGGCTCAAAACATTTTATTTGGATTGCTRCTCAACTTTCACATAAGAATTTCTAGTGGTCATTTGATGGTAGTTGCAACCAATGTAGACTAAAGATGAATTTTTTTCATTCATAGGAATCCGTGTATAATTTTTTTGTTGCTTGTGCGGATTTTACTTGCCCATATTGCATGTGAAACCATCTTGAGATCTAAAACCAACAATTTTGTATCCCAAAAACATTCTTTCAACATATCACTCATGTGCAAAGTGGCCCCAAGGTGTATTTTGAAAATAGACTTGCTTTAATGCATAGAATTTARAGAGTAGTATTGTTTTTCAAAGTAGATGTGAAAATTTCAACAAKTATGGGATTTAAACTTTTAAATATGATATATAACTTTTAAGTGAAACATGTTTGTCCTAGTAGTTTTTGGAAGTTTTGCAACATGTGAGCTTGTTATCATACAATTTGTGTAGATACAAATTCATAATTTATTCATACACTTTCTAAGAAATACATGCTAAGATGTATTGGAATTCTAAAAGACAAACAAAACTAAGCTAGGTCAATAAAAGGAATCATGCTTAAATGTTTATTTTTGTCACTTTTATGACAAGTTGTTGCATTTAAACTTAAAACAATTACTTAGTGCTACATCATACAAGAGTGGAGAAATGTGAACTAATTTWAAAAAATACTCAAGAATCTTGTGAATTTTTTTGAAAGAACTTTTTGCATTTGAGCTAGAATAAAAGGATTTTCATTGAAAATAGAGGGTCTAAGTAAGCTAAAACTAGGTACTCCGTATTAAGTTTACCTAAAAGTCTCAATAGTCAAACCTTTCTTTGGTCTTTACTTTGCTTTTGATCCAAGATTGCATTTGGTATTTTTTATCACCTTTTATTTTTGATAATCTAAAGCATTATTTTATGTAATTTAATCATATTGAGGCCTTCTTCCTATTGCAAAAAAAAAAAATCACAAAAAAATAATCATAAAAAAAACTAAAAGCAATCCTCAATTAGACTAAGGAATAAGAAGCCAACTTAGGATCAAAGACGATGATTTTTCATGCCTTTCAAGATARTTGATTATTGTAGAGCCATTGTTTATGTACAAAATACACTCTTAAATATATTCAAACACGTGTAAACTAGGTTGTCTTATATTTTTTATTAGATTTGAAGTTGTTGAAAATGTATCCAAATGTAGGACTTCTATATTGGTCTATATTAGACATCCACCAACAATGGTTGACATCCTTTCCATATCAAAAGCCATATGTGCAATGTGCAAAAAAAATATTGGAGAAATGAAAAAGAATTAAWGATATTTTTAATAAATTAACGAATTTTTTAATGAATTAAAATATAACAAAATCCATGAGTGTACTCAAGGTACAAATTTTAGAGTAAAGATATTGTATAAAATAGTCTATAAATATAATTAATAATTTAAGTATTATACTTTATATACAATTACCTTTGCATCACAAACATATAGAAAACATTTACTCATGAAATGTTAGAAAAATAAAGACCTCCAGGTGTTGAATTCCATTAGAATTTTTTTGTCACTTATTGATCTTAACATTGAAACATGAAGGCATTGATTGTTTCTAATACACATAGTTTGGACAATGATACATGAATGTGACATGTATTAAATAAAATAAAATWAATCCTCTACGTCTATAATGCTATTTTAAAAGCCTTAGTCTTTTCATCTTTCAAATCTATAGGGGGGAATTRAATAGCATAATTTCAAACAAAATAGAAACTAAAATTCAAAAAGCTTCATTTTAATAAAATCATTTTGAATTTCAAAATCAAGTTGAAAAGTACTTAAAGTAAGATAAGACAGCCCATTGCAGTTATTTCTTCCATTGTGGTCACCTATGAAGTGGCCCCATTGTGGGTTTTTTAGTTTTGTGAGATTGGGCCACAATCAATTTCTTACATGGTAGTGATGGAGTGATTAGTGACCACATAAGGCACTTCCAACTTTTGAGTGTGAAATTCATTACAAGGATTGACTTTTTAGGCATTCCAAGTTAAAAAAATTTGTGATTGCATTAGGTTGTGAGATGACCATCATGGATTGAGATTTGGTTGGCTACTGGGTGGTCTACAAACCCTGTTGGGCCATGGAAAACTAAATACTTCAAAAATTCCTAGCAAATTCATACTTTATGGAATAAATATAATTTCAACTGCACTTGTTGTTACTCACACTTGTCTTTAAGTGGGGAAAAATTGAAATTTTTTTATTGAAAAAATATAATTTCAATTGCACATGTTGTTTCTCACACTTGTCTTTAAGTGGGGAAAAAATTGAAAAATTTCAATAGTAGCGTGAGGCCAAATTCCAAATTCTGACTACAATGGGTTGTCTTACCTTACTACAACACATTTATAGGTAAAGCAATTTTTTTCATAAACTAATTTGTGAAAAAAAAGAAAAAAAAGAAAAAAAAACTAATCTATCTTGAAATTAACTTAATGATGCATTAATGAAATTGAGTTAATGACATTAATAAAATCACATTGTAAAAAATTGGATGGAAATCAATGATATTCTAATATGAAAAAAAAGACTATTTCATCATCTAAAGGACATTTTAGTCCAAAGTGTGATTCCAAAGCTTACCCCAACTATTTCATCATTTAAAAGACATTTTTAGTCCAACCTCTCCTTCCAAAGCTTATTCCAACTATTTCATCATCTAAAGGACACTTTTAGTCCAACGTGTGCTTGCTAAATTTACCCCTAAAGTCTATAGGTCATTTTTCCGTCAAAAAACACTCAAAAATGTCATTTTCAATGCAAATAACTAAATTTTTTAACATTTGTTTTCTCTTCCATTACCAATTGTAAAATCTTGCACTAGGCTAGTATGAGAATGTTTAGAAGAAATTTCTAAAATATTTAGCATGTTAATCACAAGATATAAGCATTTAAAGTGGAGAAAACAAATTGTTTTGTTCCTATCAGGACTAAATTATAAGGTTGAGAATTCTCCACTTAAAAAGTTTTGTACTAGAAAACTGTGAGTTAATTTTTATTTTTTGCAAAAGAATTGAGCTCAAATTTAGGAATTTCAATAAATGAAATAAATTTAAAAATACTACAATTTCCATTCTTTAAGAATTTATTAAAGAGAAGTAGGCATGAAATAGAAGGAAAAATTAAATAAGGTAGAACCACCCATTACCATCCAGTGCCCCCATAGACAACCGTAGATTGACTAATTTCCAACCAAGGCTAGAATATTTTTTTTTCATCTTTTCAAGGTTGGGATTAAAAGTTCATGATACATGTTCCAACTTAGTGTGCAAGAAAGTAGGAAGCAATTAGTGGAAAAGTAATTTTTTGAGTGATCAGAATTGGAAGAGTCTAAAGATTGACAATGGGTCCAGTGCACTTTTTGCCTTTGAAAATTCATAATAATTTTAATTCAAGCCATAAAAGTATCAAAGTTTTTGCAATTCCTAGCATTTCTATCATTTCACCTCTAAAAATATTGCTTTGTGTTGCACTACATCAAATCATGTCTAAAATTGCTTAAGTGATCGGTTATAGGTGGTTCTACCTTAGATAGAAAGTAGAAGGAAAACACAAATTGTTGATAATCTACGATGGAATTGAAACACACTAATCCCCCAACAACAAGAATGTTCTAGAAAACAAACTAAACAATGTGCAAACTTCTATTTTTGAAAAATTGAATTCATAAATGGATTCAATACATTATTTTCTCAAGAATTTGCTAAGATTGCCTACAAAATATGATGCTTCATAACTTTTAAATTACTTATCCAATTGGAATGAATCAAGTGTTCCCACACAAGTAAACTCCCAATGGAATAAATCTATAAGAAATCCATTTTGAAAAAGAATTATATCATGGTTCGAAATGACCTTAAACTACCCCGGGTGATGGCTCAAGTGGTAGGAACCAGTGAGTGCATCCACGAGGTTGCCGGTTCAATTCCCCATGGTGACATGCTCTCATGGTGGTCTTGTTCGTGCTCCTCCTCTTGTTTCCTGAGAGGGATGGCCGGGGTGTGTGATTCCGACTAAAAATCCGGTTGCCATGGTTGAATCGTGTCAGTCCCGCAACAACCTTCATTGGTTGTTTGTATCACTACAACTCTCATAGGTCGTATGTTCAAAAAAAAAAAAAAATAATAATTATATCAAATAAGAAAAGAATCATATCATCATCATTTAAATCTTGCCAAAAAATTGAGATAATGGTACTTGCCCCCATGGGACTTTAAAGGTTGACCTAAAGTTCATACAAACTGCGGCGAAGTGTCCTGTGCCGAGTATGCGTTGGCCAGGACGTACAGTATTACAACATAGCACAGCACGATCAAGCTAAGAAATTGCCATCGGACGGTGAGACGCAAATGTGTATTGGCCATGTTGGGGCATCGACAATTCTGTGTTGGCATGAAAACGCGGTGCTAAGAGCATACGCGGAAAAGAGAAGATGCACATTTGAGGATGCACTTGAGAGGTTCAGAACTTCGAACTTGTCTTTCGAATCCATCACCCAGACATAGTAACAAATATCACTTCTGCAAGAAAATTAGTTTCATTAGCAATACTAGAGGCATTCGATTACTCTTAGTGCAAGTTTTAAGATGATAACCTGCAAGAACAAGAGGCATGCMATTTCATACGAGTTCCTGTTTACTATACTGATSAGAAATCCTTTTGSGCGACACAYCCACAAGCGTTTTGTGTCTTGAACTGCCTCCCTCACGCAGCACCCTTCACGAGGTCCAATCGACGAGGAGCAAACCTTAGACGCCAGCAGCAGCCAGACAGAGGATCAAAGCAGCAGCAGCACTCTTCAGTGGAACTTGGAAATCACCTCATGATTCGAGGAACTAAAAAAATAAATATCCAATATACAGAAATCTTGGAGCCAAGGCTAAACCTGAAGCCCCCCAAGAGCGGGTCATCTACCCCAACCAAACTGCCCCCCAATAACACGATATGATTCCCCTCCTCCCCTCGAGCAACATCTTTCCAAGCCCACCTACAGATTCCTACGCTAGCCCCACGGACAAAATTACAATTCGTCGCCACCTGCAGACAGTCTCCGACATTCTCGAATGCAAGCCAGTTAATTGAGGTCCGCATCCTCAACCACTGAAATAGCTGCAACAGCTGGACCCATGCCTAAGATCGACACGAACGACCACGTGCCTCGCCGGGAAACCTGCACCGGAACCTCTTCCCTTAGCTACAAATGAAACCTCTACGCTCTACAGAACCGACGTCAACGCTCGGTGCTCGGAAGTGCTCACACGAACTGTCTACGAGCACACAGAGAGTTGCCGATCTTTGCTCTCCCTCCGTCTGCCCTTGCCCCCGCCTTCCGGATGCCCAAGGAAGTCACGACCGCGAGCGTTAAAAACATCGTAGATACATATATAGGATGACGATAAGATAACTTCTCAATCTGTGACTATTCTGCAGCTCCAGGCAATCACCTCCCGGACATSAACATCAGAAGTGCCCAGCCATGTGCCTATCCGGGTTGGACCGCCCTCCCATCCCACCATGACGTTGCTCTCGGAAATGGCGCAGAAGAGCTGAGGCCTGCACAYCCATGAAACAACTTGTGAGCAAGTGCAAACGTGACTGATCAAACACTCTCATCACTCAGAGACACTTTCTAGATCGCATGAGCTTGAAGCAACAAGCTTTCGAGATAACAAGCTTAAAATTTGAGCCACCATCGTGTACAACACCATCATATGCAACTAAGGGTGATATAACAAGCTTAAAGTAATCCACTGCATTTATGACACTTTGTGATGCAATTGAAGTAACAAGTATCCAATACACCTCAAAGAGGTAGAGCTTGGCACCTTGTTATCTCAAATACTTTTAGCATACCACATACAACCAATTTAAGTGCCACCAATTCATACTAATTCTTGAAACTTGGACCAGTGTAAAGTTGACATTGAACAAAACAAGGTACACCCCCACCCCACCCCACCCCACCCAAAATACATTTGCACCAATCGAAGTGCAAGATTCCATATCATCTCAAGCTTGTTGCTTCGACTTGTGGAATCTAAAGGAGGCCTGAGACGCTTACCCAGATGGGCAACGCGTGGAGAAATGGATGCTTACCTTCTCCTTGGCACGAGGAGTGCCCGATTGAGACAATGCTACCAAAGGCGGGATTGCGCCCTCCTGCAACACCAGCGCCCGGTGTCTGTTACTGTTCGTGCACAGCTGAAGGAGAGCAGCAGCAGCATTCTCCTTACCCCTTTGTGACCCTGCTTCCACCACTTCAACCAAAGCGGGGATGCCCTGGTCTTCACCGATAGCTTGCCTACCCTCGGGAATCGTCGCCAAGTTCGCCAACACCGCCACGGCTTTATCCACCATACCCGCAGCTGGGTCCGCCATGAGTTCCACCAGTGGTCTGATGGCCCCGGCGTGGACGATCCTTCCTTTGTTCTCGTGATAAATCGACAAGTTGAACAGCGCCGTCGCAGCATCTTTCTTTCCTCTTGGACTCCCGTTGATCAAAAGCTCTACCAACGGCGGAATGGCGCCTGATGCCCCAATCGTCACCTTGTTGTCGTCCATAACCGACAAACTGAACAGCGTGGCTGCTGCGTTCTCCATCGCCTCATCATTTCCCACACGCAGCACATTCACCAGCGGCCCAATTGCCCCGGCCCGTGCAATTTCAGCCTTGTTGTTGTCGTTGATCGACAGATTCAACAACGCCGTCACAGCATTCTCCTGCGTCTTCCCATCGTCCGAGCTCAAGAGTGCCACCAGCGGCTCGATTGCCCCCGAATTCGCAATCGTGACGCGATTCTCCATGTTGTGTTTCGCCAGCATCCGCAGCTCGCAAGCCGCGGTTCGCTGCGTATCAATATCCGCAGATTGCAAGTCCTGCACCCACCTGTCCACGTCCGACTGAGCGCTGCTGTCTACTCCCGATGTGTCCGGCACGATCCGAGGTAGACTGATGTCCCGGTCCACCCCGCGTCGCCCAAACGTCGACCTCTCAGGCAGCCGCGCTGGCGATCCAGGCTCCTCGTTGAACAATCCACTCCCACCCCCACTGAAAAGCTGACTTCCATTCCCTGACATGCCCATCGCTCGGTGCACATGCCCGGAGATGTCTGGAGTGTCGGGATACCTGTCATGCGCCACTTGAAACGGATCCACTGTTCCCTGCGGCACTATAACCGGCGCTACTGGTCCATCCTCCCCATGGCTGGACGCCACGCTCCCGTTTGATCCCGTTCGTGAATGCGACTGCGAATGTGACCGCGAATGTGCATGGGAATGCAAATGCTCCACTGMATGACCGCTCGGGGATCTGCTCAATGAGTTCTGCACTTCCAGCTCGCCAGAACCGCCCCCCGAAGCGCTGCGTCCACTATAGGAAGGCCCGCCCTCGTCGGCGCCTAGGCTCACGTTCCTCACCCTCTCGACCAATGCTTCCCCAGAACCACGAAGACTGGTCAGTCGCGAAGACTTTCTTGCCCTTCCTACTCCGCGCAACGCCAACGGCGTCCTCCCTCCACGTCCAAARGTACTTACCATTGTAGTGCCCGTCGGACTGGGCAACTCCGAATCGGAGTCTGACCTTGCTACACCACTGGGAGACAGGGGAKGCARATTGTCCGTGTATGGTTTCAACTTCACAGGCCCCGGAATGGGCACGTCATGGGTCTCGCACCAGTTGGCAATCAGGGCCTTCACAGTGTAGTTCGGGATCAGACTCCGGTGGGAGAGATACTGGTGCGTTTGGGGACACAGCAAATGTCCTTCCCCAATCCAGTGCTGGATGTACACCCTTTCGAACGTTTGACCTGACGCCACGATCACCGGATCCGACATGAGCTCTCCGGAGAGAGGACACCGGAAATCGGCAGGGATTTCCGGCCCTTCCGGCGCTACTCCTTCCAAGAGCTCACTCATTTGATTCACCAACTGTATTGCTCGATCAATCAGCTCCTCTTCCTTTTTGTCCTCAGCGTGTGCTTCGTTTCTCTCCTTCCCCAAAGCCTCGATTTCATGTGCGATGGACTCCTTCGATAGCAACCCCAGCTTCTCAGCCACTTTCTGCAATCCACCTGTTCCAGATCTCGAACCTTCCCTCTGCTCTCTCAAAAGACCTTCAATGTCCTCCCCCAGACGCTCTTYCGTAGGATCCGCCACATATTTCGATCTTCTTAGCTCACGCGTCACGAGTTCCACCTACAACACCCGGTTGTATCGTGAATTCGWGGGTCACAACTTCTAAACTTTAATTCAAGCTCTGAATGATTAGAAAGAAGACACCACAACGATGTTCAAATCAAAAAACGAGAAAGACTGGACAAAAGTGCGTGTTCCACCATCAAAGTCACTACTATATTGCCACAAATTTTGTCTGTTCATCTACCTACTGTAGAATATGTATAGCCATACTAGACTAAGTAAGTAAATTCAGCCCACACGAGAGATCTAGGCCTTTAGTGTTACAGCTCCCTTACTCTTATACCGCTTCAGCAAATTTGAAAAACATAGACTTTTGGTCTATGAATAAGCATTTGAAAAAAACTTAGTCCCAACATTTGAAAGTGCACCGTGATTGCTGTCCAGCACATTGAAAACGACCAGCGGATCAAAAAAGAGAAAACGGAGTAACATGTGTTTGCTTACGACTTCCTGTCACCTTGAAACCTTCCCTGAGCAACCCAACTCTCACATTTAAATCACAGATGAATGTCAAACTGCAGCCAGTACCTGTGAGCGGATGTGATCTGAAACTCGCGGGGACATCAAAGACAAGCTATTCAAAGACCGATCGATTTCCAAAGTCACGTCCTCAAACTTGTTCAAGAATTTCTGGGTACGAAGATTCTGCACATTCAGTGGGCACGTTTCATGAGCTCAAGTGCGGGCATTCGAGGAGAACACAAAAAGCTACAGCAGTACTCAAATTGCTAGAGAAATCACCAAACGGAGTTGACCACCTCGTAATGTTACCCATGTATAACAAATATATTCTAAAGATGCGACGACGGGGTCCAGTCTACCATCGAAACCTCTGCCGAATGCTCATTCATGTAATTGTACCACCGGACAAAATGCTAGGTGCCATTACAAARCCTTCGAACCCCTACTCAACTACATCAATGATTAATATAACTGTCATGCAGATCAAGAAAGAAAACCCAAAGGTTGTATGAATAAATGTCCAGAACGTACAACGGTGGTAACGCTCAGGTCTTGAACTAATAAATTCATCTGTTTCAGGTGCGTCTCGTGAAGATGTCGTACTATAAACGCGCTAGTCAAATATCAATGCACCACCAACACCGACACAAAACAGGAGCGCAATCTTACATCAATGTAAGCAAGCAATGGCTCACCCCGAGACTACAGGAACAAAGAATTGAACAGTACAGAGGAGATTTTCGGATGCATTCTGCACCTCAAAAACAGAACTTCTCCTCTAAACTTGATGTTTCTCGTATGGTAATGTCCAACCCCGCCCTGATGAAGAGTTACAAAACCTATATTCCCCCCCCAAAAATATATGTTTTCAAATTGCGAACCGCTCCCCAAACCTAGGGTTTCTCCAGCTTACTAGTACGCCCCTCAATTTCCATCGTCTGGCGCAATAAGCGCACCMCGACGCAGAAACTGCTCTCGACCTACTAGAAATCCTGGGAAACGAAGAAACAGCTCCCCTTTACCGATTATTCCTTTTCTCACGAGCAGTTTCCCAAATCTGTTGCAGCTTGAGCTGAATGGAACTAAGAGGCTATAACAGTACACAACGAGGAAAGCACGCTCTTGTCTCATGAGGATTAAAATAGCTCCAACAATTGCTTCCACAGCCTCATTTACTCTAAATGCATCCGAAATGGCGAAGCGCCTCACTCACGACCCGCGGCACTGAAAATTCCACATTCACAAATTCGCTCACCAAGCTCTCCTGATCCCCCGGGAGCGGCTTGTCGGTAACGGAAATTCCAGGCGAAGGTGACGAGGGTGATGCCGATCCTACCCCGGAAACCCCAATGCAAACACSCCCTGGCCATCCCTGAAACCCTAACTCAACCACTCACCATGTACAACCGACTCATGCGGGGGCTACAGCGCTCCAGCAGCTCCTTAGCTTTCCCCACGGCGCCTTCCACGCTCTCAAACCCTGGCTCCGACACCAGCGTCCGCGACTCGCGGACCTCATCCAGCAGCGGCTGCAAGCGCTTCAGACGTTCCGCGAGCGTAGCGCAGTTGGCCCGCTGGAACGCCGCCCCCTCCACGACCTTGTCGACTTGCACCTCATCATCTGGGGGGGCGCTGCTGGTGTCGCAGGGCAAATGGTTGCCAACAACAATGGTGCTGCTGCCGTCGTGACTATTGCTGCTGGGGATCCCCATAGACTGTTGCGAGCTCTCCATGCGACCCCCGTGAGTGCGAGCTCCCCCGCTGGTGCTCTCTTGCTTGTGGCCAACGCGCAAGGGTCGTAACGTCTTACATCACAACAGAGGACGCAGCGATCGCCWCGTGAGTTCTCGGCCTTCCTCGCGCTGCTCGCCCTCGCCACCCCCAGCGCGCGCGCCCGCCCACTTGCCCGCCCGCCACCCAGCTATAAGTTAGCCAGCAAGCCAGCCCGTCTTTCCAAGTCTGCGCAGGCAACGAGCCGGACGAGCTCTGATCGTATTGTTGACAGCCTCCAACGCGTCGCTAGGCGCGGCGAAGGTGCCGACGGAAAGATGGCCCTGGTCGGCGGAAAGATGACCCCTGCGGAAGGAAAGACGCATATTGGCAGACGGAAAGATGGCGAACTCGGACGCAAAACGYAATTTCTTTCTTTCTTGCTATAGTAAACTACACCTAAAATCCGTTGAATAATAAGCCCTAACAATGGTTGAGAGTTTGGACCCTTAGTGAGGGTTAGGCTAGGCATTGCATTGCTAAAGTAGGTGTTTCTTGCTAAAAAAGTGTCACATGTTATCATGTAGTTGGTTTAGGATAGAGTTGACTTTTCAAAATTTGATGTGGAAATTCGACATGGCATTTTTTTTCAAACCTAATTCTATTGGTTGTAGATAATTGTGTGTACAATGCAACCTATGTAAATTATGTACTTAAATTTGACAAGACATACACCATTGGGTTCATAATTCAACAAATCTATATTTAAGATAAAATTGTTTTGCAATTGCAATTGAGTATCTTAAATATGTAAAGATAAAATTGTTTGGATTTTGTTCTTAAATATGTAAAGATTAAAAAATTTAGATTTTGGTTGGGTCTAACTATATTTAAGATAAAATTGTTTAGATTTTGGTTGGGTCTAATTGGTAGTTAGAGGGATTTGGGGGATTTTTCAGAAGTGTACTTTTAAGACTCCTTATAAAAAAAACTATAAAATTTTAAAATATCAAGAGTAGAAAAATCCTAAATACTCTTAGGTTCTCATAAATAGAATCTCTACATTTAAAAAACAAGTATAAAGAAGTTTGTCTTGCAATTAGGTATAATTACTCTATATCGTTCATTACAAAAGAATATAGTATGAAAAGTCATTGTTCATTGGTCATTGTTTGTGGATAGAAATTATGTATGGATCTTCAAAATATTTACATTTTGATACATTACAAATGGTTGCATTGACATGTTGAGAAATGATTAGTGCTCATTCTTTTGTTAATTCAAGTTTGTCGATTCAACATGTCTTAACTATAATCGTTGAATCAACCCAAAATACCCTTGGTTAAGCCTAAGAAATTCTATTGTTACTTCATGTTTTGAAAATTAATTGCAATAACAAGCTCGAYGTGTTGAAATTCAAATTACATTGTTTTCCATATTTCTTCTTTAGATTGAAAGTGATTTTTGAATCCAAATTAGAAAGATACTATTAGTCATTCTAACCTTCATATTTGGTTAACATCCTAGATTACTACAGCAAATATAATATTCTTATAATTCCATTTACACTTTAAAATTAATAARAATCACAAAAATTCAATTCTTGTTCCAAATATTTTTAAACCAACATATTTTTTCCATTTATGAAAATAATATATTAAACATCAAGAAATTATATAAAGTTTAAGTTTGTTTTGATAATGGAAATCTGACTTAAAAGTGACCGCCAAGAGGTTTTGGAGGGTGAAAAAATTAAATCCCTTACCTCAAAAAAAAACTCAAAAAAAATTACACTATTCTACATTGTTAAGTGTACATTTTGACGAGATTTCAAAGTAAGTGGATTTTTAAACTTATATTTTCTAATTTATTTTTACTTTGTACAATAGATTAGAACAATGCCATTTTTCACAAAACCTCTTTTTTGTAGATTAGACTCACTTTTTGAATAAAATAGCTCCTCAAGCATCCTCGTGATAGCTTCTATTATACAAAACTTCCTTTTTGCAGTTTAGAGTCAATAAAGCATTGAAACTCAAATACAAGTAATATAACTATTGTCCTTTCTTTTCCCATGTGATGTATAACRTGTCTAGTTTTGAATTCATATAGTTACAATCATACTACTAAAATCATAACTCCCTTTGTAATATCACAAATACTACCATTAATACTTGGGGCTTGTGCTTGCTATGCGACGCATTCATTGTATCACATATTAGTAAAATTTTGATATATTTGAATAGAATGCATGATAATGATTTCATAAGTCTTTAAAATAATTATTTTAAATATTTTGTAAGAATATTTTCAATCATGCATACATAGAAATTGTATTTTCACATAATATGATATTACAGAAATAGAGTAGCAGTTTGCAATCACTTTTGTAATATCACTTTTTACAAAAGGTGATATCATAGAAATAATGTAGTTGTTGCAATTAAGGTGATATTATTCATATTAAAGACGATCCACAAGATGATATTATAGAGGTAGCAAATCCATTGCTTCTCTTGACTTTACACTTATTTGCACTCTTATGATTTTGTGCTTATGTGAGCTATGATCTTTCATGATTTTAATTTTCTATTGCTACTACCAAATGATTTTGAGAAACTTATTCAATTAAAGCAATTTTGGATTCCACAATTTCAGGAAGTTTTTGAGATTTTGGATTCCACAATTTCAGAAATTTCAGAATTTTTTTGAGATTTATAAATTCTTCAATTTGGGTTGTTATTTTTTGAAACAATGGAGTCAAATTTCTAATGCATTCTAATGTATGTATATCTTTTATAGTATTCACCATTGCATATGTTTCATTCATCATTCAATAAATTTCTATTGTACATTTCTATATATGCTTGCATATAAAAAAAATTATACAAGGATTTTAGTCATTTTTATTTGAAGATTTATTGAGATTTTTGTTCTACATTCTATCTAATACATAGAAATTCTTATAAAATTCTAATGATGAATGCATAGCATAGCAAGCGCCAACAGCTAGTTAAAATTAAAATTGGTAAAACTAATCAAAACTTGGACTTTTCGTTTAGTTTTGAGCAAACTCCAAAAAGCTCAAAAGAAGGGCCTTAGGTATTTGGAGTTTTAAAAAAAGGCTAATTGAGCTCACCAATTTCTCCCTTGGTCCCACTAAAAGCTTCCCAAATTTAGTTTGATTACTGTAAATCAGTTTGATTACAAAGCTTTTAGTGGGGCTGAGGGAGTGTATGACGGAGTACCACTCATATAGCACTGGAACTGCCTTTGGCCGGGGTTGGACGAAGAAGAGGGACGGGCTCCGTTGGAGTTCGTTGGAGTTCGTTGTACATGCAATCATTAGAGGCACTCATGACGACAGTAACTTCGTTCGTCACCATTTGCTCCGGTCGTTGGTGGCTTGCCTGGTGCAATGGTGCTCTTGCTTTTATTCGCATCTGCATTTCCTCCCATGCACTGCGTGACTATCCCAGGAAGTGGGGCAGTAGACTAGGGCTGCTTAATCAGTTTTTTAATTAGTTTTTTAAAATTTTCTTTAATCCGGTAAGGGGAGCCGACTACTTTACATCACTTAATTATAAGGTGGGTAACTCCCCCAAACCGCCACTTTTGGCTACTGTGCCTAGTGACTGTTATTAGAATGGTCAATTTTTTTCTTTTTTACTTGTTGGCAAGTGAAAGGAAATTCCAACCCATCGAAGAACATCAAGTTTGCATCCCATATGTAGAAGTTGTGAAGGGTCAAAGCTATTGATTTTTGGTAGATGTTCTAAAATCGTTTCTTCAACATACATACATATTGAATCTGGAGGTGTACACAGGATGACCTACCTTTACCGCTTTTGTGTGAGGCTCCAGGATTCAATTACTAAAGTTAACTTACATTGAGAGGAAGCTCCTGCTAAAAATGAAGAACTGGAGAATATGAGCTCCTATAACTACACGTTCTCTACAGTGTGTAGTGTACCCCAGAAWGTCAATTTGGGGTTAACTTAACTTATTTTAGGGGTCCACAAAGCGTGCGATCTCAGTCGTAGTGCGCAAGAAAGAAAAAATGGACCATTTTTGGAATATTGGAAGATATTTGGAATATTGAATAAATCTTGCATTTATTGGAATATTAAATAGTGATAGCCATAGTGATTTTTGACCCACATTAATTAGACAATGCCGTGAATTGCTCATTGGGTTTAGCAAGAGTCGGTTTTTATGAAAATGTTTTTAAAACAGACATGGAGATTTTCTATTCTGTGTAACTTATTAACCCCTCAATGCCCAAGGCTTGTTTTCAGCTTCTAGAAATTTGCTCCAAGTTGAACAAAAAAACAACATTTTGATAAATTGTATCAATTCTTTTGAATTATAACCGTACAAATTTAAACTAGGCATGTTAGAGATCACATTGGAAAAGAAAACATAGCAATACCACTTATGAGTTGAAAGATTATAATGTTTAACTGAGAGGGTCCCAAAACTACAAAAAAAAACTATCCGCTTTTTGCATGGTGAATCTAAAACGTATCAATCAAAATATATGAGGTTATAGGGCCTAGCATGTACAACCCCAATCAATTTATAGCTTCTCAAAATCTACTCTACATTTTTCTTAAACTAACTTTTTTATGTGATTTTGTCTCCAAGATTTAGTGTATTTGAGGCTCTTTGCCAAGAGCCCTCAACACTAGGAAAAGTCAAGATTACACAAGGTACCCTTGTACAAAATCTTGTGTAGAAAAATCAGTCATTTATTTTCTAGATTGGATTTTTGATGCTACAACTAGATTTTCGTACACATTTATCAAAAATACAAACTACTAAAAACAACATCTTATTTAGGTTTTCTTCAACTTCAAAGTTTTGTAGACACCACATTTGGGTGCCTTTGGCATTTAGGGATTAAGGGTAGTCACACCTTCTTCACTCCACAAAACTTCTTTGAAGATTGAGAGAAACGAGGAGCCAATTGGTAGCCTCAATTTGTGAAGAAGGTGTGACACCCCGATCTTGAGAGTGGAGAATGAAAATGGAGAATGGAGTTGCATGCAACAAAAGTTGTGCTAAAGTCACTATAGCGTAACAAAAGGAACCAATGGAGGAGCAATGTGGAGGCAAAAAGCAATGATGGCGGAATATTCTTCTTGTGTGAAGAGTTATTCATGTCCATTATTCACCTTCGCAAGAGAATAATGGACGCCAAGAACTCTTCATACAAGAAGAATATACGACTTTGAAGAGCAAGTAAGTCAATAGAAAACCAATTCCAAATTGACACGTCCCCATTCACTGTAGATTTTGTGAGGAGTGAAAAAGGTGTGACTATCCCTATTGTAGATAGGAAAGTAAGGTAACCCCAACTTCAACTTGCAAGAATATTTTTTACCTTTCCAGAGCTATTTTTCAAAAGTAATCTATTATTTAAATGTGTCTTTTTCATTGTATTACATAATAATGGAATGAAAAATATTGGTGATGATTTTTTTAAAATTTTATTGTGCAAATATTTGAGAAAAATCATATGTCCTCATCTGACATTTTGGAAATAAAAGCATATTACCTAGGAAAATTTTACACTACATATAATTCAATGTCAAAGTGTACCCTTTCCAAATTCTTCATTAATGATTATATATACACTAGAACCCTGGACATTATAGCTTGGAAAAAAAAGCCCTAGGTTTTACATCAAATTCATTATGTTGTATAAATTTTTAAAAACTATATTCCAGGGATGACCTTTGAATTGGAACTAAATTAGGTGATCTTTTATATTTAAATTTAATTTTATATACCTACATCTATTTTTGTATTGTAAAAATTAAGGTGCTTTAGGTGTGTATAGACCCAACCAAAGTTATCAATCGAAGGCATATCCAAAAAATTGGTAGCAAGTGAAACTACAATTGAAAGCATTAAATAATTTTTGTGGCTTTAATTTTTGTATGCTGTTCACTATACATTATTTTAATAAATATATTATTACAATCATTAATGAATAACTTTTTGAGGTGTATTTCTATCTAAAATTCAAAAACAATTTACTACAATACCAAGCCTGTTGCTATTATGTGAGCCTAGGATCATGAGCATTTGCACTAGTGTATTTCATTTTCTTTGGGCAAGCATTTGGGGGCTATTGTCAGATAATCATATATGATTCATATCTATTTATGGATAATTTAAGGCTAATAAAGATGTAGTGCACTAAATATTGGTTCAAGTGGACTTAACTGTAAATTAGCAAATGATTGCCAAAACCATAACTTTAGACAATAAAAAAAGTCATTTTAGAAAGTTAAAGTTGTACTTTCAAAACACTCATCAAATAAGATTAGGGTGGTAGGTCATTAATCTTGAACCTTTTCAAAATGGCTATGACCTCCACGTACTACTATTTTTATATTTTACACCAAAAATGCTTGAAGATATGGATTGATTTTAGATTTTATCATATTGATATTATTCCACTTGTATTTGAATCCATTCAACTTATTTTTCTTCTAAAACTATAGGCAACAATAAGCACATTGCATGAGATACGCACATTGCAAAATTTGGATGGGTATAGGCAATCCGGAAGGTTAAATTTGACTTTTTCTACTTCTTCAATTCTAGAAGGCACTTGCCTTCTTTTCTCCAAGCAAATATTCAATGGCTTGTGAAGATATGTCTCAAATATGCGTGATACACATGAAGAAAGTGACTTGCCAATTTCTATATTAATTGAATAACAAATATGGCCAAAATTTAGATGTCGAATCCAATATTTTACATTTAATAATTTCTTGACTGATATGTAACAAACTTGTTAGTTGCCTTTGATAGTAGAAGGATATGAAGAACTTTCATACAATAGGACTTGTGTGAATGAAGAGTCTATTTGTTCAAGACCTCGCACCAAGGTCCACAAGACAAGGGGAGAAAGTGCATGAATTACATTCTCTCCTTGCAAAGAATAGACTTTATGCTAAAATTGTTCCTACTACTAGAAAAATATTTGTAATAACCCATGGTTGTACAAGCTTTTATGGTGGCTCATTATTTAGGTGTTGGTAATGGTTGGTACGGGTTTGCAAGCCCTCTTTTAATTTGWATAAGATTATATTCATGGAGTATTAAATTACGCTTGAATTCGTTTTTGTGAGTATTAGTTTGATGATTTTTATAGGTATTTTATATACATGTTTACAATTGATGCTCTTGTTTTTGTTTTGAGGATAAGAATTGGGCCTATTTCAAATGTCTTGGAGTAGACCTTGGTATTAATTTGATTTTTCTTGTCATTTTTTACCAAGATAATTTGTCATTGCAATATGCAAATTCTATGAATTAAATTGTAAGTTTAGGATCAAGATGATTTGGAGACCATGCATTATCATAGGTATGATTTCTAAAACATAGAATGTTTGGTCGGAACATGGCATTATAATAGCCATTTTGGTGGAGTTTGTGCATGTACAATGGAAAAGCCACTCTAGAATTGTATTTCTTTTTGTGGATTATCATTATATTTTCTAGCATTCATTAGGATAAATTAAAGCATATAGATTAGGTAGTACAGACTACAAATTTGTAGATTTTATGAACAACTTTGTCATGTCTATTTGTTCTAAGGTTGTGGATATGTGGTTTTTGGCAACATAGGAGTATATATAGCCACATATCTACTTGTACTACATGAAATAGTGGACATGTATTTGGATATTAGATAGGTTAGAACAAATATATACAAGCATTTCTTATATAGTGTCCAACTGTCCGTGCTCCATATTGAAATCTTAGTAGTTGTGAAATTTGTAAGTTGGTGATTGTTGGATTGATCCAAAAATTGTTTGAGGTAACATAGTCAATTTGATCATTTTCTATTCATTTGTTAATCTCAAAAAAAATTCTAAGGTGGCCACTTCCAATTGCTCCACTAATTCTAAACCACCATCTACACTCAATGTAAATCTATAAAATCAATTATGTACGTATGTGGAAAAAAACATTTTAGAACCAAACTTGTTCATAAGTTTTGTTCACAACTTTTGCATATGGTATCCAAATGTCATGTTCTTTGGTGAATTGAAAGCTCCTTCCACTTGCCAATAAGAAAATATGAAAATTTGACCAATCTAATAATAAAAACTAGGCACAAAAACAAAAGTGACTGTGTTGGGGTACCCACTTTAGCTTTTTGAAGATTCTTTTGTTTCTCCAAAAATGATTAATTGATATGATAGGGCCTTTCTATAGAGGTTTAAGCACTCCAAACCAATTACCATGATGTATCCAGTATGGGTTGGAGTCGAGGTTGGAGTAGGCTTATTCATATGATTCTTGAAGAGCATTGTATACTTGTTGGTTACCGAAGTTTTGGTTCATTGGTCTATTTCTTTATTATTTGCAATATTGGCATGAGCTCTAATTGTGAATTGATATTGAAGAAGTTTTGTTTTTAGCATTTGAATTGTAGATGATAGCATGATTTTGTGATTAATAAGAAGGGAGGGGCACCTCACCCCTAATTGTCCAAGGCTTTTTTAGAGGTTCTTGAAATTTGTTCTAAATTGAACAAAAAGACGACATTTTGATAAGTTTTAGCAAATTTTTAAAATTGCAACCTTGCAAATTCAAACTAAACATGTTAGAGATAATGTCAAAGAAGAAAACATAAAATATCATTTATGGATTGAAAGATTTTAATGTTTGATATGAGGGTGTTAAAACTATAAAAGTGATTGAAGTCTTTCAATCCTCTTTTCAAATGTCAAATCCGAAATTGAGGTCACCAAAAAAATATGAGGTTAGAGGATATAATATGCATTATTCCAATCACATTAGGAGTTTTTTAAAATCTACTTTACAATTTTCTTGAATTAATTTCTAACGCAATTTTTTCACCAAGATCTAATTTATTTGAGGATCGTTTCCAAAAGCCTTCAACGCTAGAAAATCAAGATTTGCGATGGACACCCTTGCACATAATCTTGGAAGGAAAAATTCTAATCATTCAACTTCAAAATTATATTTTTTATGCTTGAACTAGACTTCAATTTTAAAAATTTATCTCTATAAAAACTACTATAAATAATAACTTGAGAAGGTTATATTCAACTTCAAATTTTGAGGACACCAAAAATATGATGCCTTGGGCATTTTGGGGGTAAAGTGGTTGGAGATTAGGTCCAATGCATATAAATAAATATATAGGTTGGTTCATTGAAACAATCTTGTACAAGTATTTGTGATGTGTGGTTCACAATGGCAATTAATTCAACTCTAAGTGTATTTTGGTATTGGGCAATCACCGAGGCGAAATAAATTAGTAAAAAAAAACGTTTTGACAAGGAAGGCAAAGCCCAACAAAGAATGCTTGTTTTTTTCTAAAATTTTTGACCACAAAGAGATTGCCCAACGTACATGCCCATCTAGAAGTAGATAAAAACATGTGATCAATGAATGAAAAACATGTAATCATTCATCACACATTTACATTTACACAATTTTCACGTGTCAAGAGGAGATTTCCAGAAATGATAGTATTGCAATGGGACATTCTTGGCAGAGGTTTACAAGGCCTAGCAATCTTTCTGATATTCCGATTTCAAAATGCAAGTTGTATGTCCCATAGCCAGCTGGCTCTTCTATCCTTTCTTTGGGTACAATTTCTTTGAGGAATTAAAGAACCATTATTACAGCAACTATATTGTAGAAATAACTAGTGTGCCTTGTGTCGTTGCGAAAACCAAAAGAAAAAGAAAAAGAAAATTTAATATTTTAATTCATAAAAACTAAGAAATTCAACAACATTCACATCTTATGTCCAAGTGGAATGAAACAAAGTCCATACACCTCCTCTGGCAAGGGCTTTCTAATCATACCAAGAATGCAATTAGAAGATGCACAGTCTAAAAGATCCATATTTTAGGATATTTTAAAATCCAAAAATAATTCAAAATCCATAATTTTCACAAAGTATGTCTAAATGGAGCGAAACAAAGCTTGTGCTCCCCTCCTTGATGAGGATTTTTTGACAATAGCAAGAACACTCAACAAAGGGACTCACAATCCCAAAGATCTCAAGGAAACAAACAAACAAACAACATAACTTGAGGTATGGATTTAAGTAGGTGAATATATGTAAAGTTTGAGAGTGGTTTTTGGTAGGTTTGTTCGGGGTTCTTGGTCAGGAATGATAATTTAAAAGTTTCTACTATGTGAAGACCATTGTGAAGGTACATCGAGCATCTTCTTGAAAGAATAATGCAGTGGATTCATTTTTTGATTTAATTATTTGATTTCAAAAAAATTCCCTAGGTTCAATTTGTTTCTAGAATAATCTTGTTATAGGAAGAAATATATTTCAATTCCATATTAGAACTATTAATGATTTAGATTTTCATTCTATCTTGTATCTATTTCTATTTAACAATTTTACAAAGAATGAAAATCAAGTTTTTATTCTTACTTTTTTTCTAGACGCTTACTTACGCTTTTCATCATTAAAAATTAGATACTCAAAATCTATTGTACAAAAATTGTATTCTAGGTCTTACAATCTAATTATAATTTATTTTCTACAAATAAATCATGCAATCTACATGCTTAGAATTTAAAAAAAGTCTTGTAGATATTTTTATACTAGTTTAGTACAAGATTCTACGTTTAGATGTGAAAAAATAATTAAATATTGTTTTGCTCTTTGCTAAGAAATGAAAATTTGGGGTAGATTTTGATGGAAAAAAAAACTTGGGATTTTAGTAGTGAATGTCATTTAGTTGTGCAATAAGAATTTGTTGAGAATTTATAGCAAATTTTCTTCATAAGTGTGGAAAATCTCAAGCTTTTGAGAGCCATATTTGAACTAGAAATGTGTTTGTGAGTGGAGAGAATTAGTCTAGTCTTTGAAAATTATTTTTTCTATCATGTTTTAAAAGATCAAGTCTTATAGAAGTAGAAGAATATATATCAACTTCTTTGCTTAGTCTTGGTAATGCTGAACATCCTCCATTTTAGGCTATTGTGTAGTTTTTTAGACTTCTATAAATTTTTCTAAATCTTCAAATTATGCATCCTTCAATTATTTTCCAATGCATGTTAAATATGAAATATTAAATGAAAATGCTTCTAGTTCCAATAAATTTTTTGGTAGTTGTTTAATGATATTTGGTATACTATTGGGTATGTCACATATAGTTTTTTTGTAAGGATTTGATTTTCTTGTCAATCAATCCTATTGCTACCATTGAGAATGGAACTTCATAGAAGCTATTTGCAACACTTAAAATTCAAAATTGTCTACATTAGTGTTATAAGAAGGTTTAACATTTGTTCTTTGCTTCAAAGCTTTTGTGGGGGTAGTGTATTTTTGTAGTTTTCAATTTAAAGAAACTATTAGTTGTATTCCAAGGTAGACATATGGAGTAATATTGTTAGTTTTGATATTTGATGTTCTTTGATTCTCTATAATTTTCATGTGTTTGAGGAGCCATATTTTGTTGGTATGGGCATCTAGTGATGGCATAATTGAATATTTCCAAGTCCATTTTAGCTTATTGACAAAATTTGTCTATTTTATTGATTTAAAGTTGTATTGATCATAGCAAGTGAGTTATTATGACATGATCATTGGCACATGTTKATGTGATTAGGGAGGTTTTGAAATTGTAGCCATAGTTATCAATTTGTAACCATTTGTAGTAGTGGTTCATAGAAGACATTAAGTAAATAATTATGGCTTAAAGTGTCACCTTGGATTGTACACCTGAGTATTAGCCTGGTTTTCCAAAGTACGCTCCACAATAGCTTGTTGAATAGTGTGAGAATATGTCGCCTATTATATTTAGTGTGTCTTAAGAGTATCCAAGATCAACCTTGATTACTAGAAGCTTTGCATGATCACTAGAACAAAATGAATTTTTAAAGTCAATGTTTAACAAATTAATGTTTTTTTGGTAAATATAGCATCTTCTAGTGCAACTAATATGGTTTGAATTTGTCCAACAATGCATCATTATTGTTCAAAACCTTTTTTTATTGTCACGTAGTATTTGATATTTTTTTTGTAGTCTGCTAATAGTGATTGTATGGTATTGGCAATGAGTTTGTTTATTGTACACCGTATTAGGTAGTGTTGTAGGTCTATAATTTTTGAGGATGGTGGGTTTTGCCTTTTGTACAGTGGTTTGGTGAGACTCATTTTCTAAGATTGGAATATCTGTCGTTGTTTGCAGCTTTATTTGAAAATAGGAATAATAGGTTATGAAGGTTGGTACATTTGTAGGAATGGATTTTGGGAATGTTGTTAGGGCTTAGGATTATATTAGTGGCAAGGTTTTTGAAGCAAAACATTGTATGAGTATCTAATAGTGAATATGGTTGTATTATAGAATTACCTTGTTTTCTTAGATCAAAGTCATTTAGGTCATGCCATGAGTATTTATGTATTTTGCATGTGCTCTCTGCACAGGGGAATGAATTGCTTGGATTGCTTGGTGCATGTTGGAACAGCTGGTTGCCTTAACACAGATTGTTGTATATAGAATTTTAGGGCAACATTTTAGGGGTTGTTAATAAAAGGACAACTACAATGCATATGGGACCAACTTGACTAATAAAATGGAGTCATTTATGATAATGTAGATTATGGTGGCTTTAATTTCATGAATTGTATTAATATAATTTTTAGCAAAGATTTCATAGGCAATTTATTGGGCAATAGAGACATCCAATCATCAACCATCAACCTCACAGATAAAGATTTCGGACAAACAATATGCCAAAATCATACGAGCCACAGCTGGAGGATTCACCAAATCGTTCTTCTTATTCAGTAGTATGCAATCCAAATGATTAGATACAATAAAAATTTGCTTAAACTGAAATCTGGCTATTCCACATGATCTACCAATTTTTTCTTAAAAAAGTATGCAAGGGCAGCTAACATGGGTAATATAATACAAAAATGATTGAACAGGCATTCTTCTTCCAATTCATCGCCTAACCCAAAAGTTTACGCACGCATGTATCAGATGGATTTCGGATCCACTAGGTTTTCACAAGCTTCCAAGAGTTACAGAAACAATTACATTTACATATTGCCATGAATTAAGAGCCACCGCACAAGAATTAAAAGCTTGGAAGGTTTACATTGGGTTGTTATTTCCGAAGTTCTTTCAGCTGGATGAATAAAAGGCAAATCAGTTTGCCAAAAAAAATGAATAGTCCAGATTCACTCTTTCGAACCCATTCTCCCCGAACCATCCCAGACATGCCCTGATGCTCGTACCTAAAAGCAGAACCTGAGATAACATTGAGCTTCGTCGAAGTTTTTCCGTCACGCAGAACATCCAACCAGAACCAGAGGCCAGGTTAAATCCGAATCCAGCCCAATCTCTACACAATCAATTCCTGGAATCCTAGACGGACGTTACGGCTTCTTAACCAGAACTCCAACCGACGGATTTGACCAAAACTGTGTTACTAGATAAAAAAATATGTTACACAGAAAAAATCCCTCACCATCAGAGAGTTACAATGACTCAATCAGTCGCTACAGAATCCTAATTTACACAGTGAATCACAAGTGAATCAGGGCACTGTAAAATGCAAGTGGTTCGGAAAGATCAGTGGGAGGGGCACATACAACTTTCAGTACACTATTTCATGAAACGCAAAACTCGCGCAGTGCCACTGACAGCACAAGACCAGATAACAGTTCCACTTCAGCTGGTGACGCGTCGCCTCAGCCTGTGTGCAATAGTTCCAGGTGTGTTAATTGGCCTTTCTGATGAATCATCAGTGTCGGAATCCAAGACAAGAACTCGCCCAGGTAGATTTTCATCCACAGGCTCTGATTTAGCACCAAGCCTGGCTTTTGGTGCAGATCCATAAAACGTTGCCTTTCCTGAAAGACGGTTCTTCAGAGGTCTGCCTCGACGTTTCTGGGGTGGAGGTTCCTCGCTGTTCATTTCACTTGCTGCTTCGCCTTCTAAAACATTCGGTTGCCCTTGGCCACTACTCGGGTTCATTGGCTTCTCTCTCCCTTTAGATCCAGTCGATGCTCCACGTCGAGAACGCCATCCCGCCGACAAAAGTGTGGACTGAATCTCTGACATCTTCTCTTGGCACTCTGATTCCTTCTTAGGTTTCACAAGGATGGTCGGAGRTGATTCCAGGTCGGAGTCCACTAATYTWGGTGCCGAAGTGGGCGTCTTTGACKCAACTAATTCAGGCTTTAACGTTGCATTGTCGCCATCTGCTTCCGAATCGTCCACTACCGGAATTTCACGGCGGGTGAGAACGAGGTAATGAGCCACAGACTCGTAACCAAGGCTCTTGATCTGATGGAGAAAAGGAAAGAATGAGACTTGAGAAACATCACAMMCCAGAACAGAACACCGTTACATCKTAACATGAACATGCCAGGCAATGYMAAAACTTTCAGTTCCGCRCAAGCTTCTGTAAGGACGGATGTTGGAGGGACATAATTGAAAATGTAATTGABAAGCAGACGAGGAACGAACTTTTCTGTAAAGTGYGCCAGTCGGTGTCCASCCKCGTTTGAGCCGACAAAAACTACAATTGCAGATACCTCGGCAAACTGGACATTCCCACTTCTCATYCTCATTTGCTTCCACGACGTTCTCTCCATACCTACGAGAGTCAGTTCAGSTAGTTCAGTTAAGCACAAAGGGCTTTGCATGGGCAAATACTTCGATATTTTGATCCACAAATTCAATCGGTATATTTCACCATTGATGAATCATAGACAATCGAAAATCCACAGTTTCCAGGAACACACCTCATATATAAACAGTCACCACAAAATTGTCCATGAAGCGACTTGCAGTTGCTGCATGATGTACGATGACCCATCGTCTTCTGCCTGCCAACGGAAACCACGTGCACAGAATATTCTGAGATCCATTGACTTTACCGTGTAGTGACTGTATTGACTCCAAATGCATCAAAACGCGGTAACAAGAAAGGAAAGCCACATGTGAAGGCARTGTACCGGCACTGGTGRCAAGTCTTCCCACGAACTGGATCGTAAACGCGAGTGCCATCAACATAGCCATCAACAAAGAGGCGCCACTCGTTCTTCGCAGTTCCCAAGAGCTTCTCATCCTCCTCCGTGTAAATTTCAGGCCGGAAACCTCCTGTGCCTGCCAGGTGTGCCTTGCGACCTGCCGACTTCTCTTTCCCTTCCCCACGATACCTTCTTCCTTCAACGTAGGAAACARCAGGGGTTCCTGACAACCTGCAAGTGAAACAACACCGCATGCATGAATACCAAGTCTGCCCCAARATCTAGTTGGCGTTACTATTCAACCAACAATAGGTAAATATTCCTGTTCCTCAAAGGTGACTTACATTTAGGGTATAAGTCAATTCTAAAAATCAAAGTCAGCATTATCCATAACGAATAAGCCTTTAGAGCTATTGACGACACTGAGAAACATATAATTCAGACGAAGCCAAACTTTGTATCCCCAAACGTATTGAAGAGCATTAAATATGAAGGTTCGATAGGTAAGTAGAACTGATCAAAAGAAAGTCGTACTCAATAGCGCTAAAAAACATAAGGCCTCTTCACCCTAAACGAGCTTAAAGCTACCCTCGTAGAACAAACCATCATTCCGACAGAATTCGGTGCAGCATGCTACGGATCACTATAGAAACCACGAGTTGTATCAGTCAGTACTTCCCAAAGATCAAAAGAAGTCTGTTTAGGGAGTACTTCCCAAGATCAAAAGAAGTCTGTTTAGGGATACAAGTCTGGAGTTCACCATCAAGGTAACAGGTAAGAAAAAGAAAAGGAATGACCTAGCCGGAGAAAGAGAACAGTATACACCGACATCAGCGACAAAAAGTTAGAAGACAATGCGGCAAACGGTATGGACAGATAGACACCGACAAAGAAAGAAGCACACATCTCAAGAAGGTCAGAGAGATTGAATCAGTGAACCCACAGATACCCCACAGACCAAGCGACGAAACCAAGGCGCCAGAAACTCAGYTTGTGCGATCTGCTTGTGCAAYACGTACCGGGAGGAGCGGCGAGCTGGACCAATCGCTCGCGGCACGGACGAMGGACTGGTCCGCGGCTTCCCACGGCCCGACGAGAGTCCAGGGCCACGAACAGACTCAGAAAGAGACTTGGAAAGGCTCAGGATTCCCAGTTCTTCCATG
This sequence comes from Pleurozium schreberi, assembly GCA_006891605.1. Lineage (NCBI taxonomy): Eukaryota > Viridiplantae > Streptophyta > Bryopsida > Hypnales > Hylocomiaceae > Pleurozium > Pleurozium schreberi. Next base: position 39,097 of record VACF01002667.1, on the reverse strand, counting down.
CGCTTCTGATTCTCTCGCAACCTCTCATTGCGCAGCTTCTCATACTCCACCTCCCCGCCATCCGAGCCACACTCTCGCCCTCTCTTCACCGCCATTCCTGCTCGATCACCTGCACGTCCTCAAAGTCTTCTTCGCTCACTCACACACTACCTCAGATATTAAACACCACACAGGTTTCTCCAAAATAGGACACCAGCCATTGCCTCCTCTCTCAAAGCTAGGAATGCACAAACCCAATCCGACCCAACAAGAGAAACACTGACGACCAATGCACCCATACAACGAGAAGTTAGAAGCATTCTCCGCAAAGCGAGGGAAGAATCAGTTCCAGCAAACAGAAGGCAAAAGACTTGTGTGCGCAGAGACGGAGCAGGTACTCAGCTCGACGTGAACAAGAAAGAAAGGCGGCGGGATTCAAAGCCAATGCCGAGTACTAACCATTCGAAACTCAAATACATCGAAAACCACTAAGTTTAGTAAATTCGATGAGCTGGGTTGTGTCAGAAAACAATCCATCTGTGTGACTGACATCATGCGCCAGACCCTAAAGTCCTAAACTCTCACTCCTTCATCTTAGGATCTCGGATCCTCGGATCCCGTAGCTCAGAATGTAATGTCCTCTGGCAGGGGACTTGGGACCCGGCCGAAATGTTTGTCACTCCCGTCCATGAACTTAACGGCTATTTTTGTCTTCTAGAGTAGGCGCCCTAGCTTCTCCATCATTTTGAATTCTGGTCTTTGATGAGTGCATCTAACCGAATCGTACGGAGAGATCATGAGACTTGACGAGGGGGAGGACTGAAAATCTTGTCGTCTCCTTTCGTAAACTGTCATGTCGACGTTCAGGGGTCGACGTACTACTGGCCCTCAACCCTAATTTTCAATAGCTAATGTCGGAACTCCCAGAGACTCTCTCGGTGAGAAATTGCAGACAAGTCTGTGTGATTGTCATACACTGGTAAGTGGAAGTTGAAGATCGTGAAGTCCGATGTTTTTGTATAGGGCAATGCCCAAGGAGGAGGGCATTTCGTGATGTAAAGGGCCAACGAGGAAGGCAAAGTCCGACGAGGAGGCACATGACATCGCGAAATGCCCAACAACGAGGGACACTGCCCTAACGTAAATCATGAGCAGGAAATTTGAAGTTGGATGAAACACTTGGGGGTGTAATAGAAAACTTGGATGAAGAATCCGTAATGCTCGATTACGCAGGTTTGCCCGTGTAATTGGGCATCATGGCTGATTGCATAGCAGAACCCTCCCTGGAACGAACATGCGATTTCGTGGGAGTGGTTTACGTCACAATTTCTCAGACAATAGCTTGTGATAAATTTACACTATGTCAACAACCTCTGGAGCCCTAATATTTGATATCGTACACACGTTGTATGCTCTTCATGTTGGTAGCTTGCTTGTGTATTGCTGAAATCCTGGTAGTGTTCATATGAGTACCTTAGAGCATTTCCACAACAAGTCTAGATATGGCTCAAATTGCGTAAGTGGCCAGGCCAAGCCATTTTAATTGCCCTACGGCACACTTGGCGAAGCAAAAAAAGTGACCGGGCCCGGCTAAATGTGATGAAGACACTCCCAAATGGAGAGTCTTCTTTACAACTCAAGATGATTATTTTTTGGTTTTTATTTCAAGTTTTGAGGCATTTGTGAATAGAAAAGTCTTTTGCCTTGTCATTGTGCATGAGGTGGCACCTTGGTATTTGAGAAAACGTGGTTCCCCGTTTTGCTAACCCGTATTGGAGTGGAGGACAATCACAACACCTGAATGGGGCAAATACAAAGCCACTTCAATCCACCCAAGCCAAGTTTGTTTGTTGAGTAAGGCATGGGGATGCTCTTAGTTTACTCTTGTTTCTTAGTTTTTTCAATAGGTTTCCTTGCCTTGGATTACATGAGGATATTCTGAGCAGCTTTCAAACATCCAGTGAATTATTTTGAAATTGCGCAATTATTGTATGCAATGGAAAAGGGAGTTGCTACCAATGAAATTCACAACATGTTAAAGGAGACAAGAGGAGAAGGCATGGATGAAGGTATTGGATTCAAATGGGCATGCTTGTTGGGAGAGAATTCTTGAATCATCCTTAGGGATGTGTCCTAGTATGCATTCTTCCTAAAGTGCATCCTTTGGCACTTATGGTGCAATTTTTGTCTTTTTAATGGGATAATAAGTGTGGGTCATAAACTAGCTAGAAGTAGAAGGTTGGTGGTGGCAAGTCAAATTAGAATTTCAAGGTCTTGGATAAGTTCCACATGTAAATCATTTCTAATAAGAAGGTCAAAGTAGATGGAATTAAGGCTTTTCAATTGGAGGTGGCTCTCATGATGCAAGCATGATGAAGAAGGTCAAAGCATCATTAACCCTTGAAGTACGGACAGGTGGATGCAGAAATAATGCATTTTTGATACGGTGAAACATCATCTACTTTGAAAAGCAAAATATGCTCATTGGAAGTCAAAGTACTAGAAAAGATCTTCCCTTTCCACTTCTAGTACGGAGGATGAAAAGTTGCAATTATGTCCTACACGGTTTGATTCTCTTGTCTTCCAAAGGACACAAAATGTCTACCGCAGCCTGCAAAGGTTAAAGATATGAAGAACATGCAAGCAATTTGGAATAAGAAGCTCRTGAAAAGTGCTTTCCAATGTGGGGTCGGTAGGCCTTTTGTGGGACTTAGGGAGGTCACGTTTATATCATTTTTGGATATAAACCTAAGTCCAAAAGGTATTATTTAGGCACCTTATAAGTAATACCTTTAAATAAAATTATTCTATAGTCTTCTAAAACATGCTCTTATATGGTTTTGTAGACCCTATATAATTTTTGAAAAACTATAATTATGAGCTTAAAAGAATAAAATGCACCAAATAGGTAGGATTCATGTAGTGTTCTACTTTTTGTCAATTATTCTCCCTAGATTCCATAAATGGGTTTGGCAGTCATGTAGGCATGAAGTATATCCAAGATGTATTAATGTCTTTGATTACATATGTTTGGAATGTCCAAAATAGCATAATTCATATAAAATTGATGAAATCAAGTCTTCAAAGCAATACAAAATTRTTGATTTAGGCTTAATTTGGGTTRTACCTTAGTGAAATGKYCGWGTCCACCTTAGATAAATAAGATTAGAGTTACTTTTCTTGTGACTTTCTGGAAGTTGAAGCAATAGGGCTCTAATAGTAAGCCTATGATGCCCTTGAACCATAGATTATCATAGAATTTAACTAATTAAACCCCTTYATAAGCAAWTAACCTATKAAGGACTAASTSTCTTTTTGAGTGACAAKTGAAAGTTYGGRTTGGTTCCTATAATCTCAATTTTTGGCTTAATTTTTGRAAAATAGAAAAATGGATTAACTTTTGAAAAACATAGTTTCCATTCTAATTGATGYCCATGAGCACTTTTTATGCCACACTAGTRCAAWAGAGARTTTGATGGGTAGCCAAAAAATWGCRAAAGTTCAAAATWATATTTTAAAGATATTATTCCTCATAAGGAATATTTTGTCTACATTGAAATTTTTGATTCATTGTATTTGGCAAAGTGATGAGAARGCTYTGAAGAATCTTGTTTTACAAGTAATTATAAAATATTTTTCAAAAAATAGCTCATATGATTCATTTTTTAACTCAACTTCACAATTTTTGAAAAACAAAAGTTACACATGGTTTAGTATAATTTCTAGAGCAGATTGCTATGCAAGATAATAGTTTTTAATGAATTTTTGAATTTTGTATTGTTGAATTTAAAATAAAAAGATAATTTTTTTAATTAAAAAAAATTAAAAAAATAATAATAATTTATTAGTCTAGCCAACAGTGGTTGATTCACAACATTGGGAACGTGCCTGAAACAATCTCCCAATGCCCTCAAATCTCCTCTAATGAAATTCTATATGTAATTTTAAACATTACAGGTATCCTTGAAAGACTCCAAATTTTTGACTTTCCAAACCTAATGATTGTCATACATTCTACATTAGAATCTTGACTTGAATTATTGAATTCAATTGCATTTTGGCTTTGTATTCACCTATGTACATGACAATGGCACCTTTAAGATTATCCTTGACTCTTGTAGAATAAAGATGAAGTCCCACAACACCTCATTTTGTTCCATTCTATGTTTTGCACCATTTAAAAATCACAATCTAACAAAATCGTGTGTCATGTTATTTGAGGCAAACAAACTAAGTCCTTTGAAGTTTCTCTACTCATAAAGAACCTAGTAGTTCATGAAAGTCTAGATTCACCTTCTAAGCTATTAATAACAATATTAGAGACACATAGATTCCGTGGAATAGACTTAGCGGAAAGTGACGTTTTGCAAATCATCAAGATGAAAAGAAATCATGGAATACATGTACACAAACCTAGAAAGAAATACGTGGATCTTGAGAAACCATTGGTTTTGTAGATGTTGATATAAGCCTTAAGTAAACCGCCAAAAAATGTTTATTGTAGATTGTCCAACAAAAGAGTAATTTCAAATTCCAGTGTACATTGTCTTTAATGGGAATTAATGGAATTTGTTGTTGTTTTTCATGTTGTCATCTGTAATGAAAACCGGTGGTTTGAACTATATATGCCCCTTGAGTATCACAAGGGTCTCCATTAATGCTTATTGCAATGTTCTACACATTGAGGCTCTTGAAAAAAGCAAGCCCATTTTAATGCTTCTATAATACAAGCAACAATATTAGCTTCATCAGTCATCACCATCAATACTTATAAGACATTTACCTATGAAGACCTTGATATGATTAATATTGTAAAGATTATACCACGGGGGGTGCACTCATTTTTGCCAATTAGGACCATGAGCAACCAAAACTTTGGACCCCCTATATAATATCCTGAAACTTAAATAAAAGAAAACAAAAATATAGGAATAAATTTTCCTACTAAGAAAGTTTATGTTTTGAATTATTGATATTTTTATTTCTTAATAATAATTAGTTACAAATTTTTGAAGTAATTAGATACATTGTAAAGCTGAAAAATAACTTTCACACCCCTATATTATATCCTAAAAAATTGTTTAAAAATGAAAAAAAAATTCTTAAAAATAACTCTCTATTGAAAGCTCACTTTGAGATAAATATTGATGCATTGGTCATCTAAATGTGTTCTCAATAAATATTTGAGTTGAAAAACATGCCATTTTAGTTCATTTTCAACCTCTTCTATAAATTGTTTCATATTTTTATTTCAGTTGGAAATTTTGGCAATAGAATCCTATAGTCATTATCAAACAATATTTAAAATTTGAGGTTGAGATTATCATTTATTAGAAACCACTTGGTCGTTCAAGGTTTCTAATTGACAAAAATGAGCGTACCTCTCGTGGATTATAGACATTGTAAACAAATTTGACTTAGTCAATAAGATTCAATCTATTTGAAACTCATGCCTGCATGTTCATGCACATTAGTAATGTTTGTTTGAAGATATTGACCTTGTAGTATGTCCGGCAATGACTGCCTACTCACTGTGTATAGTATAGTGACACAGTGAGTAAAAAAAATTTAATTTTTTTAATTCAACACCCCCTTCCCCCCTCCCAAAAAATTTAAATTAAATTTTAAAAAAAATTTGGGAGGGGAGAAGGGGGTTTTGAATAAAAAAAAATTTAATTAAAATTTTTTAATTCATACCCCCCCCTCCCTCCCCTCTTGTAATTTTGGGAGGGGAGAAAGGACTCCAAACAATATGGAACATTCAGTATTTAGTCGTATTCATATTATATTGTATATGTATTCAATAGTATTCATATTTGTATTTGTATGTGTATTCAATTGTATATTCATTCGTATTTGTATTCATATGTGTATTTAGTTGTATATTAATTTGTATTTGTATTTGTATTCGTATTCGTATTTGATCCAACGGCTGGCAATTTTTTGGCAATTTGAAGGGCCTTCGAGGGTGGTAAAATCATATCAAAGGCTTGGATTTTTTTCAGCACTTTTTTGGCGATTTGAGGGGCGTAGGGTGGCAAGCACAAGGCTGCTTGCCACTTTTCAGTGCATAGGCATAGTAATGTTTGTTTAAACATATTTTTTGAATGCGCAACAATGCTCAATTACTAGGTTCATTGCAAAAAAAGCAATCTTACTTTGAGCCTTAAATTGTAGATATCCTAGTTGGCATTTTGCTTTTGAAATTTTTGAGGCATTGGGAGTGATTTTGATTCATTTAGGTGTCGGTTTTGAAGTATGGGTGTCCAATTTGGTGATTTTATATGTTTATTGCTCAATTTGCAAGTCCTTTTTGTGTGTTGATTTGTGTGTTCAAATGAGATGTTTAGTTTGTATTGTCCAGTTGGGATTCATAGCGGTGTTGGTGGCAATTTGTTTATGGTTCCAAATTGGTGGTTTACTTTTGCTGTAAGGTTGTCTCTCTCAAGTTGGTAAGGGCCACATTGGTTTCTATTTGGGCTATTTTTTCTTTCATTTCTTCTTGCCCCACTATTTGATAAAAGTTCTAGTTGGAGTCCCAACCGAGTAGTGCTATGTATTTGTTTTTGGTTGTTTGTGTGTGCTTGTGTGTTCAATTTGGATGTTGTGTCAATGTGAGTTAATTGGAAGTGAAGTCAGTGTGACTATCCCTATCCATTGAAAAGATGCAAACTTGCCATTCTTGAAAATTAACCCTCCTCCACACATCCAAAGAAAAAAAATGAAAGACATCAAATCAAAAATACAGATACAATACGGATATGGCATCCAGATTCAATACAATATAGATACATATACAATATATGGAATACGGATATAGATATTGTACAATAAAGACACTGGATACGAGATATGGACATTTCCCTTATTGATTGCAATTCAGATCCAAACAACTTAGATTATAAGATGAGGGGGAGAGGGGCTAATAAATCATTAAAACAAAATTTAATGGGGGTATTTTGAGTGAATGGAAGGGAGGTGCATCAATTGAAATGCACTAATCCCTCACTATTGACTCAAAAGACAACTCCACATCATTATGGAATGAGATGTGGTGCCCTAGTTGAGAAGGACTTGAAGTTGAAGAGCTTCTCCCACATCATTATGGAATGAGATGTGTGTGCCCTAGTTGAGAAGGACTTGAAGTTGAAGAGCTTCTGTCTTAAACATGGAATTTAAATCTGATGTTATTGAGGTGAAAGAGAAGAAGAGCTTATGTGATAAACATGGAATTTAAATTTGATGTTATTGAGGTCAAGGAGAAGATATGTTAGATCTATTTGAGAAGAATTTGTAAGGAAGAAGATGATTACCTAGTTGGAGAATTTGATGGAAGTTAGTTGGAATATTGGAGTGTAGAAGATTGAATGGGGGCTTTTATTTTTGGCTTTCTGGTGCCAAATTGCACCAGAAAAAAATAATCTGGCTAAAACATGATAAATAATCTTTAAGCTTTTTGCCAGAAAACTTTAAATTAATAAAAAATCTTGGATGAAATTTCCAAATTGTGGATGAAAACAAAATTGTGGACATGTAATATGTGCTAATGTAATATTTTCTATCTAATGTGTGGATGAATGTTGAAATTTAGAGCACCACTATAACATTTCATATTTCCACTTTTGCACTTCATTAAAAATGAAAAAAAAGCCCTGGACTGAATATAACAAAGTGTAATTTGTTAAATGGTGTTTTGATCACTAGATTGATTAATCCAATAGGAAATTACATAACAATTGATTGTAGTGTGTGCAATTGATGTATGTGTGTATTTTCTTAAACGATTTAAGACTGGGAGTCCAAGTTGGATTTGTAATGTGGTTGTAGTTATACTTTTGGCTATGGTATTCCAATTGGAATTATTGAATTTGAGCCAAGATATTAGATTTTGGATATAGATTCTATTAGCATAGATCCCTACTTGACCGCCTCCCTTGGAACGAATTTATTATACAAATAGGGTAATTTGCAATTTGGTCATTATCCTTCTTCAACATTATTTCAATTATCTTTTCAATTGTTTATGTGAAAGCAATGGCAATAACCTTCATTCATATCAAACCAAATTAATCTAAACCACAATCATTTAATATAAATGGATAGACCCTAAAGCCATGAAGTTAGTAGACAAAAGATTATGTAATAAACATGACAGTGAGTCATTAGAAAGTGAACAAAGTGAGAGTTCTCTATGCAATTATCTTGTGTAGTGAACCTAAAATAAAATTGTCATTCTACATTTTGTGTCATAATATATCTTCACAGTGCTAAGATGTTTTAAAGTAATAAATATTTGTACCACTACATTAGACTTCAAAATTAGTTGGTAGGCCATTTATAATAATATAGGTAGTTGCATCATAAATTTCATCTTATAATTAGTTTGAAATTCTAATTTATCACATGTTCTTAAAACTTCTTGATATTAAATGAAAATCAACCAAGTTCATCAAACAAAGGCTAATTCAAATATGTTTTTTGCAAGTAATGTGCAAATAGTCTCCTATCAACCAATACATAGTACAAAACTTTTACTATTGTTCACTTGATCATAAGTGTATTAAATTGGCAATAAGGCCTAGCCCAACTATAGTTTAGAATGTGAACTTTTATTTCATAATTTAATTTAATTTAAAACTTTGAAACAAAACAAGCATGTGGCACATTTACAATTACTCACTTTAGATCCTAACTCCACATTCATAGGTCTCTTAAAAATGTTTACATTTTACTTTAGAAAAAATAGGTTCAAATGTTCAAAGGTTTACAAAATAGCATGTCTGTGTTATAAGCAAAATTCAAATTTTTTTTAGATGCTAAAAGTAATCCTTTGTCTTGTGACATATAAACACTTTCTCATTCATTTGTTTGTATATAGTGGTCAATTCAATCTTTGCAAATGCCAAGGACCCATGAATATAAGGGATTATATTTGTAGAATTTGTTGGCTAAGCGGTGATTATAAATACAAATGCAAAATGATTAATAAAATATTCTATAATTTTGAGAATATAAACCCCTGAAAATTATGATTTTTTCAAAGTGAGACGAAATTGCCAAAAAAAATGTAATACTTTGCATATTTACAAATGTAAATAGTTTTAGTACTTCAATGGAGACTACAAGTTCAAAAAGATTATCCATAATCAACCCTAGAAAGACAAACCTATGACCATTGATTTCAAGTCTCATTGTCCATCACTTTGTTTGATGACATTTTGAAACTAAATATGAATGAAGAAATTTTAATTTAAAAAAAATAAAAGAACATGCTTGCTACAAGTTATAAAATTTTTGAATTTTTTTGGAAAAATTTGAAATTACTATTAATTCTTTAAAAAAATTGAAACAACTCATTTTAAATACAAAAAAATCTCGAAAAATTTGAAAATTTCACAATAGATGTATATTATAGTATGTAACATTATGATATTAACAAAAGTTACGATGTCACTCAAAAATTAAAACATCATCAAACCATGGTTGTAGATCCAAAGTTCACATTGCTATTAAATATTAAGATTTTCAATTTTTTTTCAAATATTTAATTGGATCAGGAATCACTCTTGAAAAGATTCATTTCATTGGTTTGACTCAAATTTAGAAAACATCATTTTTATGGCTAAAATTAAATAACATCAAGAGTAAAATAGCAAGAAATGACCAAAGTACATTACAACAATGATCCTTGTATTAAGCATCCTCTTTTTTAGAAAAGTTGATAATACCATTATGAAGGAATTTGCAATAGTATCCACAAAAAGGTACTCAAGTAACTTTTTAAAAAAAAATGGATGAAAACTTAGTTTTTTCCATCTTGCAATTTCAAATGAAATCATCTCTTGGACACTTAGTGTCTGCATTGTCTCTTCTCATGTTAAAGAATTTTTTACTTCCAATACTAAATGATTCTTTAAATTTCACCTTGAAAGGACAAGCTCTATCACCAAGGTATTTTGCCAAAAATGATATGAGTTTTGGAACAATGAATGCATTCTTTATTTTCACAATAATCTTGAAAGTCATCCATCATCCACCTTTTGGCCTCAACATCCTTCCAAAGGTTAAGACAATGACAAAAACATTAAAATCTCTAAGCTTTTTTAATTGAAACCCACTATATTACGTAATCTAACAAAAATTATAAATACTTTATCAATATTTTGTTAATACTATTTATTATATGTTATAAAATACATATGATTTTGCAAAATAAACTCTCAAAAACATTTTGCATCCATTTGTAGAATTATTCTTTGCCAACCATGACCAATGGATACCATAGTGGTCAAGAACTTAGAAATGATCTCAACTTCATCAACGAGAGTGATTGCAATTTCTATTTTCTTGGCATGTCTCCAAATACAAAAACGCCCCTAAATATCTTTCCTGTCATTGATGGTCTTCAATTCCCCGCAAGCATTGGCCGTCCCTAAAAATGCAATTTTGTCTGCAACCGAGCGGAAGAAAAATGCGCACCATTGCACATGAGACCCAAGCTCCAACCATTTTTCTTGTAGGGGGAATAAAGTTATCATCCCCTTTAAGTTAGTCCTCTTTGGCATTTACGTGATTGTAATGCAATGGTCACTAAAAGTGACCACCTCTTGAAATGTAAACTACTGGTACATTGAAGAAAGCAAAATGTACCTTTGTAGCATGATTGCTTTTAGAGCATGGGTGTTTTAAGAGCAAACTACCTTAAACTTAATTCAACATTATCGATAATAAGGATTAGATGTTCTATTAGATTTAAACTTCCATTAATGACTTTGTGAATCTAATAAAGGGGATTTTTTGAGATGAAGTGATCCGCCCCAATGAACTCAAAATCCATCGCCATAGCACTGATTGAAAAAGTGAGAAGTAACCTGCATCTCACGCCATTTTCTCTCTCCAACAATTTCTTAAGTGCGATATACACAACCTTGCAAGTGAGTGGTTTATTGTTCATTTTATTTATTTAATTTTTTGCTGAATGCATGCTGAAGTTTTCTGTTGAGCTACATAGTTTCTGACTACATCAGACGTGTTAATAATTTTGAAAATATGATGAAGCTTGAGGCTCCCTCATTTGGGGGCTTGCATACATACACATTGTATTAAAAAACCCTAAAACCCAAAATCTCATTTGATCACGCGTAAGATGCTCTTGTTGCAGTCCCCAGGTGCCAACAAAACAACTATAATTGCAATAAACCGGCATACTTGGTCAAGGCAAATGCGAACAAAAGGATGGATGGATGTGTACACTGTGGAAGCTGTAAACGTATTTTCCTTGAAATACATTGTTGAGCGTGTTCGATAGCCTCTATATCAACAATGGACATTCAATTTTTTTTTGTATAATCATGAAAAAATCTATGAATATTGTATCTTTGGTTTTATAATTTACATACTAAATAAATACTTCATGGAAGTTGGAGAATAAGGGCCACGTATGAATTGAGAGGACACAATGTGTCCTTGAAATCACTTAGGGGTTAAGTCAATTCCATCTGCTTCAACACTGACATGACTTTATCTCGAGGACAATGGAAATCTGATGCATATTTACTTAGCATTAAGAGCTCTATCAATCTATTTTGGTGGGAGGAGGGTGTTCATTCTTAATATCGAGACCATTTAGGTCGTCTTGTCCATAACATTCTTGACCTTCATGGGGGGGTCCCTTTTGCTCCTCGAAATCTGGCCCCCCCAGCAACCAATTAGCATGTCCAAGTCTGACAGCACACTTACTCCAGCCAATGAAATTCCTTCTATTATAACCTTAATCCTCCCCCCAGGTATATAGCGGAGGATTATACCTCCACTTGGGGGGAGGATACACACCCAGTTAAGAATGTTATGTCACAATCAATGACTTATTATACAAGATATTTGATTCAAAAAGGGACACCCTGTGGACGCTTGTATCCTTCTATGAATTTGGTCTCACCAAGTGTTTCTGTAAATGTTGTTTTTTGATGAGAATAATTTATTTCTGTTTTTGCAGAAGATGTCTGTAGACGGGTCTCCAGAACCACCAAAGGAGGTGTTGATGACCACTGGAACTCAAAGATATCAAAATGGTGTTTTGTTGGATAAGACCATACGAGCACACCTATGGGAAATGGGATCTCCATTCTACATGCGACCACCATGGGAGGGTGCTATGATATTCAAGGGCCATGCCTTACAATTGTGGCTCAAGGACTTGCCTCGTTGCTTCAATCTTGACTTGGACAACAACGTTAGATTACCAAAATTGAATTCCATGAGCTTCTTCAAAGGTGCCTAGATGTCGAGTGATGCAGTTCCTATATTATGAAGCAGATCCATGCCAACAAAGGTGAGTTTTGGCCTAGGAGATATTATAAGCTAGCGCACTTAGGCAAAACAAGGTGGATTGAGGCTTTGGCAACTCGTATTGAGAACAAGAAGCAAAGGAAGTTTGAGAAAAGAGAGAAGAATGTTCAACCCACTAGGAAGAAACAACCTCTTAGACGCAAGTAGTGTTTGATTCATTATGGAAATGCGTGGATACAAAATTATTCCCTTCAAAATTTGATGACTTCTTTTCAACACCTTTTTGAGGGGTTACCTACTTACCACGTTTGTACTTTTGATGATCTTTTTGCATATTGTTACAAATTATAGATAAGGGAATAACATGTGATTATTGAACCTCTATTTAGACACTGGATGTAAGGTGGGTTGTTTCCTTGTCCAATTTCCACTTCAGACTAGCTCTTGGGAAGGGCCTTCTTTTCAACTAAAATCTAATTCTTGGCAATTATTGACATGGTTACAAACAACGGTGTTTGGGAATGTTTATATTTTCTACCTCATGGTCAATATGGATGTTCCAATAGTTTCAATGTTTATATTTTCTACCTCATTGTCAATTTGAATGTTTTACCAATACTTTTCAATGATATTAGAAGGATACAATTCCACAACATTCTTTAGCCTTCGTACTAAGCATATACTTTTGGCTTTGAAATTTTCAATCAATAGTTTATTTTGTGATCATTCCAAAATTGGATATGTTAAAGTATAATTGACATAATTGAGAACCAATTTGCAAACTTTGTATACKTAATTGTCAAATTCAAATTTTTAGGTACTACAACACCTTCCAAAAAAAAATACTACTTCTAAGATGACCATATGTTGAAAATTAAAATGCAAAAGTACATTGTTTCTTTAGTCTCTTTAATATAGTCTAAACTCTAATCTTTTACTGTAGTTTAAAGATATGAGATGAAGACTCATAAAGTTTTCATTCCTTAATTTCTTAGAACATCAAGGATACAATTTCCACCTAAAACACACATGGTGAAAAAAATTGTACTTATAACTATTCATGATAAATTTTTAGTATTATATTTGAAAACCAATATAAGGCAAAAATTAAATTAAAGAGAAATATTCAAGAAGATGAATAAATTATTATTTGAATTTATACACATTCAAAGATAACTATTCAACTTAATTAGAATCCATTGTAATCATAAGCAATGTATAGTTAATAATTTGAAAATTACACCAAATGAATGTATTAGTTACCACATTGGCATCACAAACAATTCGGACAAAGAATATGCCTCCATGAATATCATATCGCACTACATTAAATGCAAATGTCACATATTTTTAAATATGTTTTCACTTACAGTTGCTAATAGCATTATTATACTAACATTCTCTAACCTATAATCTGAAGACCATTGGAATATTAGTTTAAGCTCAAGACCAAAATATATAAGATATTAAAAAATTAAAATATCAACACAAAAAATCTCAACAATTTTGAGCTTCACTTGGAGGATCTATTGTTGTTTGAGTTGAAGGCATAATTGAAGCTTTGACCGGAGCATCAATAAGAACTTGGATAAGAAGTGTTGTTGGAGCTTGTACCAAAGATACCATTGGAACTTCAACTTCAATAGCTACAAGAGTTTGGATTGGAGGTGTGGTTGAACCATCAGCAAGAGGAGCTTAAAATTTAAACTCCATTAGCATCTCCAACAACAACTTTGGTTGAAGCTCCAATTGAATTTGGATTAGAGATGCTAATGGAGTTTCAATTGTTGATGCCTTTTGGACTTGGGTGGAAATATTGTCGGGTACATATATAGGAGATAATTTTTGCTCTTGAGGGAGCATTGGAGCTTCAATATGAGCAACGCTAGGTGCAACTATGGGAGACAAAATCGGGACTTGCATTGGAGGTTGTATTGGAGCATAATCAGGCAATTGGTTATGGGCATGATTTGGAGGTTTGACAAGGGTATGTACGAGAGGTTCAATTGGGGTGTAAATTGGAGCTTGAATTTTATAATGGAATGGAGCTTGGACTAGAGCATGAATTGTAACTTGGAATGGATGTGAATTGGAACTTGGAATGGATGTGAATTGGAACTTGGAATGGATGTGAATTGGAATTTGAAATGGGGTGTGAATTGGAGCTTGTATTGGGGTGTGAGTTGGAGCTTGAACTGGTACAGTGTGAATTGGAGCTTGGACCAGAGTGTGAACTATATCTTGGATTGAAGTTTGGATTGGGACTTGGAATGGAGCTAGAACTGGGGTGTGGACTGGAGTGTCAAGTGCTAGTTGAATTGGAGCTTGGATTGTTGGAATGGAGCTAAGATTGAGGAATAGATTAGAATATCAACTAGAGGTTGGAGCATGGTATGGATTGGAGATTCCACCAGGGTGTAGGTTGGGCTAAAGTATTGCTTGAAGTATRGATATGAGGTTGGATTGAAGTTTGTGATGTAATAGGACTACAAAATATATCTCGCAATAACACAAATAAAATATTATGGTTGAAGAGATTACATATTTAAAAAATTCATTATTTATTTTAAAATTCACAATAACGCTCATAGATACAATGTTATATTACTTCTAGTTGGATGAAGTAGAGGATAAGTTTTAATTTTATTTGCACTTTGTTTTCAACCTCCAACTATTTAGATAAAGTTTTGTATTATAATTTAGATATTCTATAATTAAATCAACAAATACTAAACACTAACATGAAGTAGAAATAAGAAATGAATCCCAATATGGAAACATCTATGAGTGATTCAAAATGGAATAAAATTAATTGTGTATTTTTATTTTAAACCATAATTGAAATAAAAGTCAAGTTTATTTATTTCATTTAGAAGAGTAAAATTAGCAAAATATCAAAATCTTTGTAGTCTCTTTGACCAAGAGAATTTGCTTTTGTTTCAATTTCTTGAGAACACTAAACACCTCTTTTATTCCTCATGTACATGTATGGTGTGTGATTCTTGGTTATTTAATATTGTATTGTTCCATTTATGATTCTATCACATAGAGACAAGAAACTTGCTTTTCTAAAGAACTTTGAATTCATTAGAGGATTTTCGAGGCCTTTGCAAGACAACAAGTTTCTAAATTGTGGAAACTACCACATAACATGGTGTAAATTTGGGATTAGTATGCTTCAATTCCATCTTAGAACTAACAACAATTTAATTTCCCTTCTATCTCATACCACTTCTATTGTACAATTTCCTAATTTTAGGATGAAAATCAACTTGTTGCTTTTGAACTTTTTTCCCAAACTTTCAATTCTACTCTCCAACATAATTTCTTCTTACTTCAAAATCTACGTTGCAAAACTCTTTGAAGTCAAGAAGATTCAAAGCTAAAACTACTAATCATTCAAGGTGCAAGAAAAAACATTTTTTCCACTTTAAACGCAAGTATCTTACAATCTACATGGTCAAAGATTCTGAAATTCCCTCTGCACCACACAATCCATGCTAGACCAGTGGAAGTCCCAACAATTAGATATGGAAAAAAAAATTCTTTAAAAGTTTTGCAGTGAGATAGGAATAGGAATACCCAAAGGTGACCCTAAGTTTTTATGATTTCAAGAATAGAGAAAGCAAATCTTATGCAGGAATCTGTAGGTCACAATTAGGCGCGGTTACCTCACAAGTATTGCATGAGATGCGTTTCCTGACATGGGAAAGGATCCCACATGAATGGTTAGATCCCACATGAATGGTTAGATCCCACATGAATGGTTAGGTCCCACATGAATGCAGACTTCAACAGACAATAGTGACAGAACTATTTGGAACCACGACCGAGAGCATGGTAACCATCCTTGCAAGCAAATACTACAACAATTCATAGGGGAAAAATATTACAGTTCAGCGCACCCTGTGAAACTCAGTAACTTGTAAATACTCATCTCGATAGTGATGAGTGTGGTCTATCAAGGTCGGCATAAATCAGGCCTCGTGGGAATGGCGTTTCTTTGGGAAATTCTTCCAGAGAAGAGAGAAGGAAAAGAGGGAGAGAACTATCCGAGCTGTTATACAATACTGGGAGCATCACCGGTCCAGTTACAAGTTGCACGTTGCCACCGCGTGCGTATACAATCAACAAGTTGCGCATGCTGTGCAGGTTCAGGGGCTGGAGCAGCAGCCGAGCCTTGGGGGGCGTCGCCCTTGTACTCCTCCACAAGGGCTGTATCCGGTGTCCATTTGGGAGGGACGGACACCCGCACTTTTGTCAAGCGTGGCCGTTGCTGTGTCACATCTCCGCTTGAGGCCACTGTTTTGGCAATTCCATTGAAGTGGTAAACCTCAAACTGTCGCTTGCCAAACACCGTCGCGGAGTCCTTAAGGCCACCCTTGCTCTTGTCCACTTGCAGAAGCGCCTGCCATAGTTCATTCCATATTACAATATCGTTGCTGCAAAAGTTGTTCAGCATTTCCTGCGGCATTTCAATGTTAAGATCGAGTATAATCTGTTGCAGAGCCTCGGGGCTAATGAAGCCTCCCCCACCGCTCTGATCTTGTGCATCAAATGCTTGACGGATTCTCGCTTCGTGATCCTCAATTTCTGTCTCATCTTGCACCGAGGTATCCAGCGCAAACAGAATACTGTAGTGCGAATCACTACCAATGACCCAAATCGGCCACTTCGGGCATTTTAAATTGCGTCCGACATGCAAGAGGTTGAGAGATTCAAAGAGTGTRAGAAAGCCAACTTCAACACTCGTGGATATCCCCTTCATACACACCCCACCCAAGTCCATGTTGTTGTCAAAAACGTTTGGGACGGCTTGCCCGCACAGAAGAAGATTCACAATTTCCTGCACTCAGCCAAGCCCCCGAGAACTTAGAATGAGCACAAATTAACGTTGGTGAKGTAGTCGCAAAGACAGCACGCATACCAGAGTAAGTGATAACAATCCCATCCCCAGTATAATACAGTCACGTGAAACATCTGCATCTCCAAAATTTCAAAATTGCTAAGGGGCACTTTCAACGTGGCGGAAACCAGTCAGAATGATTCTGATCTGGTGCGTTAGAGAGGAGGAAGTGTCAGACTGATATCAGTCGGGCTATTGGATCATATCACTCTAGCGGTCTGGTGCAACACTGGGACTCCCCTTATCTAACTATTTTACCACTTCTCAATTCATGTCGGGGTAGGAGGAGACTTCTGCACAGCTTATCATTTGTCTAAATCATTTAAGACCCTATCCACTAGCCCCATTCAAGATAACTATTATGAATTTTCAGATCGGGTTAGTGGGAGATACTAATGCTTCCCAAGTTATTCCAAGTATTGTGGCAAGCTAATGCAATTAACTCTCTCATTGCTGTAACGTGACCTGCCTTGGCAATAAGACACTAGCAATCTCTAAACTTTCGTGGGCACTTGAGGTATACACATATTCACCAATGGGAGACTACAAATTTATGAATCACAAAATTAGACTAAAGATTTGGAATGACCACCAAAGCAATAACCAATAAATGGAATCACCCATAACCCAATCTGATAAACCAGTTGATTTGATAACAACAACAACAACGACAGTAATAATGATAATAGCAAGAGCGATGTTTTGKSAAAATACCTGAGAGGCGTGACCAAACGGAGTTGTCACGAGTGGCTGAACGGGATCATCCCTGTCTGAGTGAACCAAGTCCTGATATCAAACCCAAGGACAACGCAGTCAAAAGCTAGAGAGAATCAATACACAGGGAACACTAACAAAACAGTTTCCGAAACAGTGCTAGTCAATAATTTTTAAGTTTCAACAATCCGATCAAATAAATAGACAATGACAATGTTGCTCAAATTTCAGTATAGCTAACCCAGTTGTAGCCAGAGAATGGTGGTTTATACTGTGCCGCGGGAAACAAGAAACTCTTCAAATGAGACACTTACAAGGCCTCTTGAAAGGAGTAGCGAGAACAAAAGTAACAATGCCCCCCACGGACTTCTGAATGCAGGCAGCAAAGAATGAAGTTGCTGGTGAAGAGTAGACACGGATGTCACTGTAGACACTCTGATAACCCTGTGCAACTCCTTGCCAGAGTCGAGGTATATCCCTTCCAGCGTCTTTGCAATGGCCTGAAAAAGCGATCAATCACGTCGTTCAGAAAGATGAACTTTCTTATACAAATAGACAGACCACAAATTAACGTAAGATTGTCTTCTGAATCCAGGGATAGAATTGTACAACAAACATCTGGAATCTTTAACAGAGTCAGTTTGCAAACTTAATTGGAACCAATTAAGCTCTACGATGTACAACCTCCACTGAAAGCATTAGAAAAATGTATGTACATATTAGTATAAACCTAGCCAAACCTTCCGTAGAAATCGTCAAAAAATGAGATCAGACATAAGACAACTCTTACAAGAAACAATATACTGCTGATTTTGAAGAACATTGCGATCAAATATGGGGGCAAAAAAAGGAAACAATCCTCAAGGTTTACAATGTTTGGTAATAAACCTCATCATGCTCTTGCTCATTGCTGCCATTGTCGCCATATATTTCAGGAATATCCAGCACAGCCAAGACAGCCTTCCGTTTTCCTCCAGCACGCCAAAGCGTTTCACCCATGGCCTGAACAAGAGCTCTGCCAGTTCGATGCATGGACAACAGGGAAGCATAATCAACAAACTTCACAAAATGAAAGTATTCAACAAACAACCTTCATGAATGATTCATAACGTCCTATGCCAACAGAAAAAAGTACAAACGGAATATCCGTACAGATGTCTACGTCAGAGAATGTATTAATCATTCGAAATGGCTTCGTTTGAGTAGGGAGGTAACTATAAATTACATATAAAGAGACTTTCAACTGCTAGTAAGTCGGAAGAAACAAAGTCATCTGTTAGACAGGACAAACAATTGCACTAAAGAAGCCCAGACATTATGCTATGGTCTTCCTGACACATGCGGACATCTGCCTCCAAGCGACCAAATCCTATCCTTGCATGTGGGATGCATACATCTCAATCAAGCATACGTCAATTGTAGTCATTGTTCGCAACCTGGTTGTCACCCTACCGTGTTCTTTGTGCATCTGRGAATATCAGCTTAACGTCGGCTGCATCACTATTGCCCGTCTGAAGTGGCTTCAAAGGGGAGGATCCCAAGGCAGGTTTGGTTTTCATACCAGTATCCTTCTCATCTTCCGTTGCAAACAAGAGGTACTTCAAAACCAAAGCCTGGTAACAACACCTACGATATCAGTAAACATCCTCCACTCTACCAGCAAACAAGAATAAGAAGAACTCATATGCCTCTGGACGAAATTGCTCCACATATCGATATCAATCCTCACAACGAGCGTCCGACAACTTCAGCATATATATAGCTACCCCACATGCGCGATGAGAGGGACAAATCTTCTACCGACCACCAATGACCAAGAACATTCACATTCTTCACATAATGATAGCTAGACGATCTTAATTCTTCAATTGTGGAAGCTTAACGATTTCAATGACTCTCAGTTACGGGTCCTTGGTAAATTCAACCTGTATTTAGTCCCTTAAGAAGATGAAATGTSAAGGGAAATGATAGTTAACTCACCTGAATCGGGGCCAACACTCCACAAGGGCCACCTTCCCGTTGCACAAGACCTAGAGACGTCTCCGGGTCAGGGCTGAACCTGCAAATTACCAACCCTTACAAACTTGAAAATCTCCATCATCATCACCATCGCACATACCATATAATCGTCACACAAGAAGAAAGAGAATCTGGATTTTTCAATTTCCATGAACTAGGCAGAGCAACGACCCAGAAMGAGCTTTTTAAAATGAAAACCAATCCAATTCAGAGATACAAAATTGCAAAATCAATTAACTCGGAAACATGAGGCAATGACAGTCGCAACTTTGAAAGTAGATCTAGGTTCATCATTCTSTGTCTTGATTATAKACAAAAACCCTKWACAAAAGAAWTTATGAAGATTCRCTTCCAATACWGCAAGCCTTAATCACATTATTGAATCATTAATAATGATGACTTAATTCCCTAAATTTGAAGTACRAATATGGGCTCACTCTCTTCATRAAAAGTGGGAAGAGAGGGMATCAAACCTAAAGCCTTGGTGACACCATTGACAGAGGACATCCTTGGAGACCTTGGTACCAAACACGAGCAAGTACAACTGCTCCGCCAGGCGCAGCGGAAGCTGCTGTCGCTCATCCTCCACTCTCCTCTTTCCTCGGTTCGTCTTCTCAGCAGTAGCGTCCCGTAACGGAGCAAGGCCYTCCGATCGATCCGTGAGCTTAGTCGGGGTTCTGAGCTTGGTAAGCGGTATGGCGTCCACCTGYACGGAGGAAGACGGGTCCAAGGTTCCAAGTGCAGACACTCTCCTTTGTTCCGCAGCAGCAGCTCGAAGCTCTCGCTGTAGTCGCCGGTCCATAGCTTCGGGCGACTCAGTGCTCCCTGCGACATCCCGCGGTTTGCTCCGCTTCGCATCGGGAGCAGGCTGCAAACTCATCCGGAACGCCAGCTTGAGCTCCTCATCGTCATGCTCCCCCATCGCCAACCCGGGATCGTCCGCGGTATCTATTCTGAAGATTTTTTAATGTAGAATGCTAAGATCCAGCAACTTAGGCTCCACTCAGCATAGAGCCGAGATTAGAACTGCCAAGTACAAACCCTACACCACCATGAAATCAAATAATCAAAAAATATTACAAACCCATGTRCTCATCCCAGATTGCCCATTCCCATTGTCACACTCAAACCCTACGCCAGTGAACATGCCTGCTCCTCCTGTTYCCCAAATTGTCCAGTTCAACACCTCCGATGCATCAAGTCCCACGACCTGGCGAAGAAACCAAACCCTAGGCGACCATGCCCGAACKCTGCACACCAACAATAATGCCACTCGCCAAACCCTAACACACGCACTTCCACACTCCAACCAAGGCGTCCACGGCGTGACCGGCGCGACTAGTCCTCTACAGAGCGAGGGCAAAATTCACATCAAGCATCGATCCGGTTGCTCTCCACAAAATCGAGCCCTMAATCGAAAGAACCACCAATTCAAAARCCCTRACTTAAATGACGCGAGAAATTGATCGAGCAAGAGAGAGAGAGACAGAGAGTGTGGAAATATTCAATGAGACCGTTCTGGAAGCTCGCAACGGACAGTCACTCGCAGTTGCGGAATGAGGGTTTCGGTGAGTTAGCAGAGAAGAGTGACGAAGCTCCGGTTACTCAACTTCCGCGGACACTGGGGTCGGCACTCCACGTCGGAATATTTAGGGTTCCGCCAATCAGTGGGTCCCGACATGGTGCCAGCTCGGCGTATTCGACATGCCAGATGGACATCACGGATCCGCCACCAATTGGAGGATTGAAATACCGTAAGTATCTCAATACAAAACATATGAAGTAGGCCAGGGATTCAGTCCGGACTCCGGACTTTGGACAAGACTCATCACAGCCCTGAAGCCTGAGGCCCGTCAGACTGGTGCACACGTTGTTGTGATCATGCGCAGGTCGAGGAGCTGCAATGACATTGATTAAGTTCGCAGCAAACTCGAAATCGAAGGCGCGAGGCCGGGCAGCTGTCTCCACKCCACTGGTAAGGAAAGGAAAGGAAAGCCAAGCCAAGCAAAACTTCAGTTCGATTCCAAGGTCATAACTAGCGTGCCTTCTTCTTCTTRMCTTAAGTGAGTTGCCCAGCTAGCTAGCTCCTGTGTTGCTGCTATTGCTCTCTCTTTGCCATGGCGGAAAGACGACGTTTTCTGCCATCTTTTGACCTCCGAAATCGCTACCWTTGCATTGGAAAGATCCCCGATTCTTCATAGGGTTTGGCGTTTTAGGTGAGCGACTTGCCTCCGTCGTCAAAATCTAACGCCCCCTCTGCTCCTCTCTGCTGTTCTAGTGGGCGCGCCTGCCATGCTTGGTACGTGCTCTGCTCTGTTCTGGGAATTCCAGCCTGTTTAGCTCACACGTTGAACATCTAAGACGATTCTGAATTCGGTGGTTATTACGTTTSATCGCGAACTTGGATTTTTGAATATTGCAGGGGGATCTATGTCAGTAGATTATCCGATCGTCTCGTATTTCGGATGTTCAATCTCTAGTTTGATTTGCTCTTTTGGTTGTGGACAATTTTACAGGGTTAGGAAGTCGTGAATTTAACCATTTTGGTTCTTCGTGTTTCCTCCATTACCGACTATAAGAATAGAGCTCCAGCGCCTTGGTAATCCTCTAGGGTACCGAATCTCCACCTGCAACAGTACGAATTTAGAGGGATTTGAACTTATTTTGAAAGTCAAGCTTATAAAAAAACAATGAATTCCCACAAAATGGGTTTCACCATCATTGTTGAGCGAGTCAGCAAGTAAGTCAGTAAGGTCACAAGCCAGTAATGTCAGCAACTGCATCTGTGGGGCATCTTGGGTAAAGAAGAATGTGATCTGGTCCGAAGCTGTCCAAAGTAGACAGAGCTTGGGGAGTAGCCGATATGTTACTAACAGAATAGAGTATCGACAGAGTCTTTCCTAAACTTGCTTCCTGTAGTAGTGAAGCCTGCGGATAGGAGTTTGTGCTTGTAATCGAGCATTCTAGGGTTCAGGATGTTGGACATTCCTGCACATTTATTGAAACCCCGATCGATGGTCCTTCTAGCAACTTGAATTTCTGAGTTTTTAGTGCACCCGAGTGTAATGCAATGCGTGCGTGGATGGATTTCGCTTGGGGATCTCGAACACGCACTTGCTGCTGCTGGGATCCTCGGCCGATTTGCCAGCACTAGTGAGTGGTCCGAGTGGTCAGAATAAAGGTGGAACTTGCCCGAGTTTGGGAATCAACCATGCCTARAAGTTAATTAATGCGGATGATTTCTCTCACCACTATGAATGTCTATGTGTATGTCGTTACCATTTCAGACTTTTGATCTCCACTCTTCTTGCGGGTTGTCTGCATTCCATACGCTGCTGATCAATTTGAAAGGTTATGCGACAGAGTCGCGGTTTGTAAGCACTCCATGATGCTCTTGCAGTACTGTGGATGATGACCTACATGTCTGACTCGTCGTTTGCTCCCTCTTGTAGACTTGATCCAGCGTTGTGAACCTCCAAGAGTGCCTGCKAATGATTAGCAAGCATCAAGGTCGTCATCCGAGGATGCTCGCTCTTGTTTGACATGTGAAGAGTAAAAGATTTGCAGCCGGTCCCGTTGAGCAAGTTGCCTGTCCAATTCACAACAGYGTTCAGTGTCCATGTTCCAAGTATGACATCCATCCCTCCCCCAGCATGTTTGTGATTCTAGTTTCCTGAGATGCCTCGATTACTGCTTCAAATCCTGRCTTTTAGATTTCAATACGTGCGGTCACTGAGAACAATTTATRTGGCAGGATGAAACTATTGTGGGGCCTGACGCTCTCCCTGTTCCTCATCAATCTAGCAGCCGTTCTCGAGAAGGCGGATGAATCCCTCCTCCCTGCAGTGTACAAAGAAGTTTCGGAAGCCTTTCAGGCGAGCCCTTCTGAATTGGGCACCCTCACCTTCATCCGCACCCTGGTGCAAGCTCTATGCTCTCCTCTTGCAGGCATCTTGGCCATGCGCTATTACCGCCCTTCGGTGATAGGACTGGGGACTCTCTTTTGGGCCATTTCCACCGCCGCTGTCGCCTTGTCCTTGACTTTCACACAATGCGCGTGCTCCCGGGCCTTGAATGGAATGGGGCTCGCCATTGTGGTGCCTGCTCTGCAGTCCTTCATTGCAGATAGTTACACTGAGTCGGGAAGAGGGGTGGCTTTTGGTTGGCTGAACCTCGTGGGCAGTGTGGGAGGCATCGCCGGCAGCACCACCGCCACGGTCATGGCCGGGTATGGCAGCATTTGGGGCATGGCTGGTTGGCGCGTTGCGTTTCTCCTCGTTGCCGGTGTGAGTTCTGTTATTGGCTGGCTGGTGCACGTTTTTGTTACGGATCCACGGGACAATTCGAACAAACACAGGAGCGTGGACGGGTGAGTGCACATCATTTCCTTAAAAGACATTATTATACAGCATTTTCCTTTGATTTTGAGCAGCTTTTTCTTTCTGGGAAAAGTTTGCGAATTTAGGTCACAAAGTGTTGCTACCAGTTCGGAAGAGTCTGGATTACTTTTGTCATGAGCTCATGCTGCACTGTCGAGGTGAAACTCAAATGTTACGGTTTTAGTAGATGGATTGCTGGCAAGCTGGGAGTCTGATTCTAAATTCTTTGCAGACGCGYGATGTCTAGATTCAAGACGGAAGAGAAAGTGGTCAAGAGCATTCACAGTGCGTGGCTTGATTCTTGGATTGCCATTAAAGCAGTGATGAAAGTACGAACCTTTCAGATCATCGTAATGCAAGGGCTCGTGGGCTCATTGCCATGGATGGCTATGGTCTTCTTCACAATGTGGCTGGAGCTTATTGGTGAGACTCTCCCACCTGTCCGCTTCTCGCAGACAAACCCACAACCTTGTCCTGCACTGGGGCAAGGTGTCTACTGATTTATTTTTATTTTTATTTACAGCATTGGAAATGTCGACTGATCTGAGAGTCCTTGTGGCCGGGCCATTTCTCAGGGTTCGGACACAAAGCTGCCGCCAGCCTSATGAGCATCTTCTCCGCCGGCTGTGCCATTGGAGCTGTTTCTGGTGGCTGGTTAGGAGACCGAGCCGAGCAAAAGTTTCCTGGAAAAGGCCGCATTATGTGCGCCSAGTTCTCCTCTTTCATGGGCATTCCCTGCTCCTTGGTTCTGCTCCATGTCCTCCCGCAAGAYCCTGRCAGATGGGGCTTGTTTGCATCCATGTTTGTGTTCATGGGCTTAACGATCAGTTGGTGTCAGGCGTGTGCTAACAATCCCATGTTTGCGGATGTGGTCCCCGAGCAGCAGAGAACTGTAATCTATTCCTTTGACCGAGCTTTTGAAGGAGGCTTTGGAGCCCTGGCGGCGCCTCTGGTGGGGATTCTGGCGGAGAGTGTGTATGGCTACAGAGCCCACATGGTCATTCCCAAGAATGGCTCTCCGGCGGAAGCTCTGGCGCTTTCTCGAGGCTTGTTTGCAGTGATGGCCATCCCCTTTGGCCTCTGCTGCTTGTGTTATACTCCGCTTTATTTCACGTATGCCAAAGATAGAGAGGAAGCTCGCGCTCACAACTCGAAGCATGCCTACAACCCCATTTGGGATGAAGAGTCGTCGCTCAGGTAGTCGTCTGAAATTGATTTCTTCAGTTTGCTCGGCTCTTTTCATGGTCACCTGTAATTCCATTGCCAGTACATTTAGAGAAAAATGTTTCAGGATCGCCCAACTACCGATTCGGAAGCGTACTTTGGGGGACGCCTTGGAGGTTTCCGAATTCAAGGAATCTGGGCTACTTGAAGTGAATTCTGTACTAAGGAAATGACGAATTACTAAGATCAGATTGTAGGGATATTTGGGTGAATGAAAAAATGGTTGGATAGAAAAGTTCTTGCTAGAATTTAGTGATTTCCACTAGATTTGGTAAAGTTCATTATGCAATGTTTCTAATTATGTTGATATCTTATTGTATGTCTTATTATCCTTCCATCCCAATTTAAGTGTCTTATTGGGGGAGTCGTAAATTAAGTGTCCATTGTGCCTTGCGTAGCCTCATGGGCACATTGAACACTGCTTACATCACAATTGAGGCGAGTACTAGGTAATTTTGTAGCTCATTCTAGTTGTTCTTCATACTTGTACATTTGGGATCACTCTCCATACTCTCTAGGGTTGTGTAGTTTCAACATCTGGAAGCTGGCTCTATTTAAAGGATGTAGAAAATTCTAAATCCTAAACCCTAAATCGTAAATCCTATCTTCTTGAATGTCAAAAAATTAGTTTGTCTTTCTTAATGTCCACATGACTTTTTTGTAATGGCACAATTTGTTGTCTTTGTTTGGGATGAAGGGAATATGTTTTATCTTTCTTGCTTTTGAAGTCATTTAAGAAGGATTGCTTGTTGAATTGGAAAAGTTAGTTTTTGAAATGAAGTATATTTCTTATCTTTGAACTTTGTTATACATGTAGATAAATGTTTTGAAATTTTTTACTTTAGAAATTTTAAAAAATATCTCAAGAATCTACTGACATGAAGATGAATGAAAAGACACATTTCCATGTGTATAGGGGATATTTGCATTCACTTGTTTTTCAATGTTTGAACACATAGTCTTTAATAGAGGAAAACCATGTAAATAACAAAGTGTGTACAKTGAGGATGCTCTAAAGTTCTTGTATAAATTAGTGTATTGGTTATCATATTGTTGTAATAGAAAGACCAAAGGGGGACAACTGATTAGAAGGTTTAGTGTAGCAATTTGGTCACCTTTAATAAGTTTACACACTTTCTTGTGTGCATCCCTTCAATATTCTTAGGGCCACTTTAGACTTAGAGGTTGGGCCAATTTGTCGTGTCATAAGCTCCAAATCCTCACTTGTAATTGGATAAAAGATTGAAATGAGCCTCAAACCCTTTTTAGCTAGAGGTCGTGCCAATTTAGTGGAATGAATATTTTATTCAAAAAAAATATGATACAACATGGCTCAAGCTCATTGAATTAGGTGCATCCAAATGGAAGGTTAGTTCTTGGCCTAGGGGCCAATTAGGTTTGATTGAATCTGCCTAGCTTATTGACCTCTACGCCTTAACTCATGGGAGAATTGACCTTCATTATAATCTTACTCTAATGAGTTGTTGAGGCCAACCTTTAGTCCAAAAGGGGTTGAAATTTTGTGCAATCAACCTTAAGGGAAATTGGCTTGGCCTTTAGGTGTAAAGCGGCCCTTATTGATAGGATAAAAGGTTGAAACCCTAGTAGTCGTTGATTTGAGCAATTTTGGAGTAGATTGTGAGTAGTATGAGGTTGTGGAAATTTTTCCACGAAGGCAAATAGGATATATAAGGATAGAAAAAACTTCAAAACTTTATTTCAAAAACTGAAATTATAGTGAATTTTGGAAGCCAAAATGTACAGTTCACACATTGCCAATGTCTGGAGTCTTCCAATTCTGATCATTCTAGAATTACTTCCCACTCACTTCTTCTTACTTTCTTGCTTACTACTACGGACATGTGTTGTAACCTTTTAAGTCCCAACTTTGAAAAGGACCAAAAAATCACAATTTATCCAAGCTTTGGTTGGAAATCTCTTTCAGCCTTGGTTGGAATTACTGCTCTTCTACACGTTGGGTCCAGGGCGTGGTTGACAATTGACGCTTCTCCCTTCCAATTCCGATCATTCTAGAATTACTTCACACTTACTTTTTCTTACTTTCTTGCTCACTACTATGAGACATGTATCATAACCTTATAAGGACATGTGTCTCAACTTTGAAAAGGACCAAAAAAAACACAATCCAAGCTTTGGTTGGAATTATTGCTCTTTTTCAGGTTGAATGGGTGCAGGGCGTGGTTGACAATTGATGCTTCTTCCTTAAGTTTAGTTGTGTACTTTCTTGTGTGTCATTTCCATTCTATGCCCTTGACCGGAGTTTTCAGCAACATTTGCTCTCTGCAAGGATACGGTCTTAACAGAGGATGGCCAGCTGCTCATGTAACTCCTAGTGTTTGAATGGCTGGGGATAGCATGCGCTGAGTTGCAAGGTATGTGGATTAACCCTAGAAGGGTCTGAAAGCCCTTTGCGGCCGTATAGTATATTACAAATACGATGATATTTTATCAAAAAAATACTGACCAAATACTTTTCATTTCAAAGTAAATTAATGACCACGTTAGTATTTACATAACAATGTATCACAATTCATATATTAGATCACAATTGGAGAGTTATAAAGCTAAATATGGGTCATATAGAGAAACCCCAAGATCCTTCTAGGGTTAACTTAGTGTCAATCTTTTGAGACTAGGCAATTGGTGCAGCATGCCAAAATGTAACTATGATTTCTCAAGACATGCTCTTCTCTCGCCCTAATGTAGTAGCTATGCAATTGAGTCAATCGTGAAGTTCATCCTGTGTTTGTGAATGGGTGTCAGAAGAAGGTTTAACTAAGGATAGTAGAACGAAGCACGGCACCTAACTACTTCAAACCTAAGTTTTGGTGCTCCAAGAAGTTTTGTCTTGTCATTTTTCCAAACTTTGGCTCTTGGTCCTCCATTGCACACTTTATGATAAAACTCTAATAGAATCTTGGTTTTCTTCTTCTAATTTTCCATTGAAAAGAAGATGCTTCTAAAGCTCAGCATGCATCTTTGGCATAAATTGTGACTTGTTAAATAGCAGATATTGAATTGTACAATACYAAAGTATAAGTCTATAATTAGGAGTAGATTGAAGTTAGTCTCAAAAGAAGTTGTTAGTGACTTAGTTTTATTCTATTGCGATGGGCACATTGAGAGAGATGGGGAGGAACTTGAACTCCAAAAGGATTGGTGTAACCTCTCAATGCCAATTTTTTTTTACAATGGACGTTTTCAATGAGATGTCCCAATTTGATACTTTTTGGTACATGGAGGTTTGGATGTGCTTGAAATTTTTAATTTTACCCGTACCAAAGTAAAGACTAATTTGTCTAGTATGCATGGAATTAATTGTCGAAAATATTGATCAATAGATTTTCAAAAATAATTTTTTTGGGATGATCAACTTTATAGGCATTAAATGAAGCTTTGAAGGAAGAAAATATATTAGAAGATGAATGATGCTTTTTTACACACACAAAACACAAAATAAAAAATAAAAAATAAAATTGTATTAGAATCTAAGGCACATGTAGTTAAATACTAAATAAAAAACTCTCTCAAATTTGTACACATTTTCAAACAAAAGGAGTAGAAAACCAAAACTAACCAAATTGGATTCTACAAAATTTCAAAAAATTTATATGGGCTGAAATTTTTGAAATTCAACAATTGTTATTATTAGCATATTGCTTGGACATCTTCGAAAAAATTGAAATCATTCACTAATTACTTTTGTGTTCTTAATCACACTAGATTGAATGATCTTGTATTTTCAAAATTGCTAAAATACAAATTT
Organism: Pleurozium schreberi; assembly: GCA_006891605.1. NCBI lineage: Eukaryota > Viridiplantae > Streptophyta > Bryopsida > Hypnales > Hylocomiaceae > Pleurozium > Pleurozium schreberi. Next base: position 9,801 of record VACF01002667.1, on the reverse strand, counting down.
GAAAAAATATCCTTTAGATCCAATTTATTTGTACACGGTATAGACTAAAAATGTCCAAGAAAATGTTTTTTTTCATCCCTACAATTCCTTCTTTGGCAAAAGATTATGTTTGCTCCCTTTTTTTATTAGATCACATTTTCTAAAGAAATTTTTAATTACTTCTCTCATTGAAATTTTGAAAATTGAAAAATGTAACAAGTAAGTCAATTTGTTATTCTACAAAATCCTACTTTACATAATATTCAGATTTGTTTCATCCTTTGGAGAATTTGCCATTGAAAATTTGAAGAAGACACTTTGTGTTTCCTTAGTCCTTGCAGGATTAACCATATACCACTGCTAGGTGAAAGCACACTACGGTTGTACAAAATCGTAGTCACGGCACAATTTCTGCACATAGTGAAAGTTTAGAGTCTTTTTTCTTATAGTCTGTTTGACTTTAAAATTAAAATAAAAAATAGAATAGAGTCTTACATCTTGCATAAATTGATAATTGCATAACAAAAAGTGATTCTCTTCTATTAATTTAATGTACAAAGTACAAACATTGAAATGTTTGTACTGTCACAGATTCAGCTTTAGCATTGTTGTACTTTTCTTGTCTAGTTTAGAGTTTGAGTTTCACAATTCAAAAAGCTAAATCCAATGCTCTTGGGCATTTACTGATCAAAATTAAAAATACCCACCCCACCCCCCAAACCCAAGCTCCCGGATCAAAATTTAAAATAACTCCCCCCTCACTAGTTGGTCACCCTTATCAATGGGAGAATCTATTCTTCTTGATTCATATTTTTTAGTAAATGCTCATTGGAAGAAAAATGGAATTAGCTTCAAATCCAAGTCAATTCATATTTTTTGGGCCTTTGTAGAATTTTTTAAGTTGAAATGTAATGACCGCTAAAATGGACCACCTCCTCAAACGGACATTGTTTGTACATTGATGGTGCATTGAAGAAGGAAAAATGTATCTTTGCACTAGAGGCCCATTTTGAAGCCTAGTTCATTTTAGGACCTCCTACTCTATATCCAATCCAAAGGTGACATGAGGGGGCCAAATTTTTGACGGCTTTGATCGGTTGAAGTTGAAAAGGCTTTGGATAATAGTTTTGCATTGTGAAATGAGACGTCACAAGTCTCAAAGAAGGTCCACTSACATGAAGTGCATCCTTTTCTATGTTGCAACAAAAATCCTCAATTTTTGAGCCCCCTAGAATTATAGTTAGACTTACTTCAAGGAGGTGAGTCAAATTGAAATTTTTGGGGTCCTTGTTGAAATGCACTATTTTTTTTTCTATTCACTAGAAGAAAATATTTCATGCCTTCTTGGCAATTACACCAATCCAAAGGTCATGACCTCCAAAGAGGACTTCTCAATGACAAACAAAGGGGCTTAGAGAGAAAAATTCTCTATTTTCTAGCCTCCTAGTTTTTGGTAAAAAAACAAAATTTACATTGGGAAGATAAAGGTTGGAAAAACACTAGTAGGTCTATATTATTATATTGTATAGTCATACACTAGTAGAAAACGCAAAAATTTTAACAGAATTCTGTTGATTTGGTTGCGTTGTATCGGTCACTGATCTGTTGATTTCAACAAAAATTTGTTAGTTTTAACAAATTTTTGTTGAAATCAACAGATCAGTGACCGATACAACGCGACCAAATCAACAGAATTCTGTTAAAATTTCTGAATTTTCTACCAGTGCATTTAAATAATTTGAGATTTCCATTTACAAACATTAGATACTCAATCAATTGGATTTTCATTTTTATATATATTTTGAAGTCCTTTATTTAACTCAAGTTTCAATATTTTCTTAGAACAATAAAATCATAGGATGTAGGTTGTTTATTACAACATTACAACCATTGCCTGGATTTGCCTTCAAATCTATGACTAAAAAATTGACAATTTCGGTATTTACTATTGTTTTTCCTATATGCTGTACAATTCCACATGACTTGAAACTTTTCAAGCATGTAGATAACTTGCTTTGAAGAATGAATCCAAAGAAGCACCACCAATATGGACATTTTTTCATACAAATGTGACCATGAGGGCTGAGAATTCAAAAAGGCCGCGGTGCTATTATGGGAAAAAATAAAAATAACAAATAAAAATAAAATTGAAATACTGTGTGGCACTACTATGCCACATTAGATTCTAAATTTATTATTTCTATTTCTATTATTTTTATTATTATTTATTTAAAATAAAATAAAATCTGTAATGTCATAGGGCCTTGCGGCTAATTTGTTTACACAGCCTTTTGGAGACCTCATATTCTTCCTAATGATATATGTATGCAATATAGACGGAGCGGTTTAGAATGAGAGACAACTTAAATGGTATCATCTATGCGCAAGTTGGGAATTGTAGTGTTCATGAATACTCCAGGGAAATTTTTTATTTTGAGTTTGAACGAACAAGATTAGTGCTTCAATGACTTGCTTTGGAGCGAAATCAATTTGTTGAACACTCTTATTTTTTTACTTGATTATATGATTATCTTGTTTTCCATTTGCTAAACACTCTTGTTTTCTTAGTTGTTTACAGGGTTTTCTTGATTGCCATAAAAAAAAAAACAAGATTACTTGATTTTGAAAACTTCGGGTATATCGCATGTTTCAATAAAGTTTCTGTAGTTCTTTCTAGAAAATGGATTGTGCACCCTTTTGAGAATTTCTCTCAAAAGTTTTACATCAAATTAAAACATGACTTGTGTACTTGTTTTGAAATTGATTTTGTGTTTTCACATGGTTTCTCACTATCCACTCCTTTTATGATCCATTTGATCCATTAATTCAAAGGGTAAAAAGCAATTTTCCTTTCTTAAAAATGTGTCCACTTGTTGGAGAATTCCTTTTTCTTAACCCTTGAAAGACGCCCTCGGTGGATTGGCCCCCTCGCTTGGCCAGAGAAAGGATGAACAAAATTGTTCATCGAACCAGGCACCTGTGGTTCAGTTCATATACGGTAAGTTGGTTAAGGGTTAGTTAACTAAGTTAAGCCTACTTCTATTTTGAAAACTTGCCACACTCTTCATCTTCCCAATTGGTTGAGCTTCTTCTTTGACATAGTGCCCATGTTTCTTGGATAGCACCTGTTGTTTCTAGGGTTTACAAAAATGGAATTGTGCTTGGTTTAGGGTTTGAGTTTAGCAAGGCTAGGGAAATGAGCTTGGTGAGTGATGAACTAACTTGGTTGACAGGCAATTGTTGGTGTTGTCTAGTTCACGATGGACGTACCCATTACAATTCTTGTTCTAGGTTTAACCCCTCAATGCCCAAGGTCAAACCATGCTTGAAAGCATCCTTCCTTTGCAAGTGTTAAAAGTCTCACTTTCACTCAATTATGAAGATCTCAACCGTACAATATTGTAGTGTGCATGTTGTAGATGTTGTGGAAAAAATTTGGGGTCATTTGACCCTATAGATTGAAAGATTTTAATGTTTTAGTGTTGAAAAAAGGTGCTGAAATCTTTTCAAAAAACACATTTGGAGGTGAGATTTGATTTCTAAACCGACTCAAATGAAAAAAATTTAAACTGCAAAGTGATTCAAAACCAAAATGTAAACACTTTGGTGAAAAAAAATATCATAAAAATGACTCATTGGGTCTGCAAAATGGATTTGAAATGTCAAAAAACAGTGAAAAAAGTAGCAAAATATCACATTTGTGACTAAACCTCCTTCTACAAAAATGCATCTCAGTCACTCATAACATCTTGGATGGATCTGTAATTTTAACCACACAATCTAGATTAGTAAGCGCAACTTTTCCAACAAAAATTATTGAAAAAGGACCATATACAAAGAAGTTATGAGCCGCCGAAGTTCACTGAAATGCAAAAATTTCTAGATTTTGAACTTTGAATTGCTCCCAAGCATTCAAAAGAACTTGGATTGGCATGAAAAATTTTCACAGTAACTAGACCTTTATGGGAACAAAACCCAACAAATTTTATTGAAAACAAACATTTGATGAAAAAGATACAATCCCCCGAAGTTGAAGCTTTCACAATGCAGTGTGATGAACCTAAATTGAATCTGAGAACTTCGAATGACTTTCACAAACTCAATACGTCTTGAATTAACCCCTTAAGGACTTGATCTATTGTGAAATGGTCAAAATTCTTATTTAAGCTAATTTTAGCCTTTTGAACAATATTCAAAGAACAATCTAACATTTTTACAATTTGAAACTCTAAATTCTCGATCACTTTCAGAAATTGCAATTTGTTTTGAGAAAAATGCTAATTGTTATCATTTTTGTTGCAAAAAATGAACATAAATGACTAAAAATAGGAAAAACAATCCAAATTATTTGAAATTTTTTCAAGAGGTAAAATTAGTCATGGATATTAGCATGAAAAAGTTTACACTCCTACATGAGCTCTTTGCTTAGAGCTTCTCCTAAGGCTGAAAATTCTTGATAGTCTACAAAATCTTGGAAGATAATCTTTGATTACAATTCTTAAATTCCAATTGTTTTTTGAGCTAGAAGATGTACAATACCCTCTAAATAACAAAGGTGACATCTTATTGTAGACAACTTACAAGTAATAAAATAACTTGGAACATGAAAAATACAAACACAATTAAATAGATGTAAATACTAGTAGTCATTACTGCTTTAATAACAATCCTTGAGTCTTTTAAAGCTAATATACAAAAAAATTGGCAAAAAATATTCAATTGCCTAGATAGTGTGATAAAAAATTTATACAAGTGCTTTTTGTCATTCAAACACACCTTTATGGATTATTCTCACTTTTTAAATTCTTCAAGCCATATGATGACAAAACATTTTTATTTCTAAAATTAGATTCTTATAGAATTTGACTTGAATACTTTTGCTACATTCTTTGGTTTTCAAATTCTAGATTATGCATGATATTGTACAATTAAACTACCATAATAGTTCTTTTTGCAAGGAGGAGATGGACATATTTAGCTAAACTCTTGGGATAAATTTTTTTATAACAAAAGTAGAATATTTTTTTTTCAAATCAACTTTGAATAGGCCCAATTTGAACTACTAGTGGAAGGAAAAAGAAGTATGATTTTGCCTCACTACTAGAATTGAGCTTGAATCTTACGCTCAAGACTCTAAGTGATGGAAGTGGGTGTTGTATCAGTTCTATGATATCTCTTTTTCAACTACTCTAAAATTAAAGCCTTCATAAAAAATCCATTATTTTCGTTTAACCCCTAAAGGGCCGGCATGCGTTTTTTGGCTACATAGAAATTTTGGGTAGGTACGTGTGGTTGGAGATTTCCATATTTTTGGCCCAAATTTTATAAGAAGGTTGGGGCAAGGAATATCTTTCATATGCACTAAATTTCATGACATTTGGAAATACAAGTCAAAAGTTATGGCCTAATATGTTACTTTTTTTTTCATAAATGGGCAGTTCGGGCAGATTAGAAATAATCATTTTTTTCAGAAAGAAAATTTTGATATTGATTTTCTAAAGTTAAGGTAAGATAGCCCACTATGGTCAGAATTTGGAGTTTGGCCTCACTCTATTGTTGAAATTTTTCAATTTTTCCCCACTTTAAGACAAGTGTGAAAAACAGTGAATGCAATTGATATTATATTTTTTCAATAAAGTATGAATTTGCTAGGAATTTTCGAAGAATTCAATTTTCGCTGGCCCAACATGGTCTGTAGACCACCCTATAGCCAACTAAATCTGAATCCATGATGGTTATCTCACTACCTAATGCAATTACAATATTTTCTAACATGGAATGCCTAAAAAGTCAATCCTTGTAATGAATTTCACACTGAAAAGTTGGAAGTGCCTTAGTGGTCACTAATCACTCCATCACTATCATGTAAGACATACATTGTGGCTAGGATCTCACAAAACTATAAAAAACACAATGGGGCCACTTCATAGGTGACTACTATGGAAGAAATAATAGCAATGGGTTGTCTTACCTTATATGTTCGTGGAAAGCTTTGAATCATTTCATTTTTATCAATGAGTGAAAAGTTATGAGAATTTTGAGCTTGCAGGCAGTTACAGATTCTCTACTCTAGAATAAACTTTGAAGTCCTTTATCTTACTCAATTTTCAATGTTTTTTGAAAAGAAAAAATCACAAGATATGAATTGTTTATTACAACATTCCAACCATTGGGATTGGCATTTTTCAATTCCATAACTAAATTCTTAACAATTTAGTATTTTGAATCATTCTCTACTACTCTCTACTTACTATTTTTTTCCTATATGTCGTACAATTCCAAATGATCTGAAAATTTTCAAGCATGTGGTCAACTTGTCAATGAAGAAGAATACAAAGAAGCACCACCATTTTGGACTTTTCTTCATAGAAAAGTGAGCTTTTGAAGTGCTTGCTGCCCTGTTTTTTGCAGGGCCCAAAAAATGATCTTAGTGAATTTGAATGCTTATATCTTGCAATCCACGCGGTGGAAATTTCTGAAATTTTTACCACATGTTCTCAAGTCACCATACTACAAGATCCTACAATTACATGTGTCAAAAAAAAATTGGTGATAAATTTGCGCTCTTTCTTCTAGTTTGTGTGGTATAATTTTCAAGTCAATCCAAGATGTACAGATGTTTTAGGAGCCAATCAAAGTTCACAGGTTCAATTTGAGTTCACCAAACTGCATTTGATGGCTGCATCTTCAGGGGCTTGTATCTCTCTCATCAAATGTTTGTTTTCAATAAAAAAAATTGGGTTATATTATTGTTGAAGTCTTGTTATTTTGGTAAATTTTTCATGTCAATCCAAATTGTTTGGAATTTTTGGGAGCAATTCAAAGTTCAAAATCTATAAATTTTTGGATTCTAGTGAACTTTGGAGGCTTGTATCTTCTTCATACAATGTCCGTTTCCAATCAGTTTTGTTGTAAAATTTGCACATACAAGTCTAGTTTGTATGGACAAAATTTCATACCAATCCAAGCAGTTTTGAGTGACTGAGAAGCATTTTAGTAGAAGGAGGTTCAGCCATGGATGTGTTTTTTGCATCTATTATTGTTGACATTTCAAATCCATTTTGCAAACACAATCATGAGTCAATTCAATGATATTTTCATTCACCAATCTATGTGTATGCTATCTTTGAAGCACTTTATAGTTTGAACTTTTTTCATTTGAGTAGATTTAGAAATCACATTTGACCTCCAAATGTGTTTCTAGAAAAATTTCAGCATCCTTTTTCAACAGTAAAACATTATAATCTTTCAATCTATGCGGTCAAATGACTTCAAATTTGATGCACGTCATCTACAACACATACTTTACAAGATTGTACGGTTCAGATTTCTATACCTTAGTGACATTTAGACCTACAACACTTCAAAAGCAACGATGTTTTTCAGCTTGAAAACACCGTGGGTCTTTAGGGGTTGAAGAGAACATTTTGTTCCACTCATTTTGTAATGCAGAGTTTCAAGTCAAGAGGATTGAGAGTCTCATAATTGAAAGGAGCCAAAAAGCCGTTTTATACTTTAAACTTTTGAGCCACTACTATAATAATACACTAGTATTTTGCAATCTACATGGTCAAAGCTTCCCACATTTCAAACTAGTCTTGTGCATATTGTTATGCAAAAAAATTAAAAACATCAATTTCATTTTTTTTTTGCAATAAAAATAATAAAATGGAAGTTTTGGAGTGATATTTGGTGAAACATTTATAAAATTGAGTTGAGAGTTTAGAAAAAAAAATTCACAAAATAAAAACTTCATTTCCATTCTTTAAGAAATTGTTAAGTAGAAGTAGGTCCAAGATTGAATGAAAAACTAAATGGTTGATAGCTCTAAGATGGTATTGAAACACAATAATCCCACCGGTGAGATTGTTCTAGCAAGTAAACTTAACCTTGTCCAACATTTTTTTATGAAAAATTGTGAAAATTGCATTTGGAAATCAATCTTTTAAGTTAATTTTTCATGAAGATGCTTAGATTGCCGAAAAAACAAGATTGTCCATAACTTTCTCATTTCTAGTCCAAATAGAATGAATCAAAGCTTCACATGTAGGCAAAAAAATTTGAAAAATTAAATCTTCAATTTTTTTTGTTGCCCGCTAAGTTCAGTTTTGGGCTTTTTGTGGTATAACTTTTGCTCCCGGGCACCAATTGAAATAAAAATAATATTCCCACAAAGCTTATCAATTTTTCTATGTTAAGGGCAATTTTCAAAAAAATTCACCAGAAATTGAGGTCATAGGAACCTGCCCAAAATCCATTTTGTCCCCCGAGGGGACAATGGTCTTTTAGGGATTACCTTGAATCCAAGACTATTGTCGTGGAAACGAGGAGGAGCAGGCAACTATGACCACCTGCGTTTTTGGGGAGGATAGAGCAAGACTGAGGCACTTCCAAAACCTCAAGTTATGCAGAGAGTGAGTACGTACAAATGGTTCTTGAGCTAACCCTTATAAGCCCCTTGAGGTCCCTCTATACTACTCTCATTTAGCCTTATTATTCTTCAATTTTAGTTTAATGTGTATGGATTGTGATACATTGTTATTTACGTACAATCATGATCATTCATGCAGTCCCATATCAGTGTCCCATACAACATGTACTAGTAACATATCTGTATCCTGTATCCCATCWAGTCATGTAGTGACCACTATCCATATTCCATATCCCATACAGTAATATATCAGTAAGTCATACCATATCAATATTCCACTTACCATTTCCATATTATGTATAAACTATAGAGMCATACTCCATACATCTACACTAAATAGTGCAATTAGGTTGCCCCGGCCTCACTAATTTCTCGACCTTCCACACTATATAAACATTATTTTTACTTTATAAGAATGCATTACTTTCGAATTAGTTCTTGGTGTAGTTGGAACTCATGAACCTCCATGTGTACATATGAAAGTATTTGTAGAAATATTTGGTGAATTTGATGGCTTGTAGAGTAACTTTCTTGGGATAAGGCAACCTAATTGTAAAATCAACCTAGTTTCACTATTTAGTGTACTTCTATGTCTCATCTTATCAAGTTTCAATATTAGCCATCAATATTATGTATGTCATATTACATCGATTATAGTCCATATATAATATCCATATTCTATATAAACATATATCCCATATTCCATACATGTATTTGTATGCCATATCATTTCCATAGTCTGCATTTCTCCATCATATATATCCATGTGTATTTCATATACTGTATCCAAATTGACTTTTTTGGTTTTGGGGGTAAGTAGGCAAATAGAGTGTTTTGCTTTATTTTATTTAAATATTTATTGTTACTGCACAAGAATGCACTACTTTTGAATTAGTTCTTGGTGTAATTGGGGCTCATGAACCTCCATGTGTACAAATGAAAGTATGTATAGAAGTATTTGTTGACTTTGATGACATGTGGAGTAACTTTCTGGAGGTAAGGCAACCTAATTGTAAAGGCAACCTAATTTCACTATTTAGTGTAGTGAGAAAAAAATTTAGCCTCACTTCATTTTAATCTGTGGAAACCAGCCAATACTTACATGGGGTCAAATTAACTTTGATTTTAATTAGCTCAACGTGATATTTTGGGTTACATAAGATTATGTTTTTTTTATAAAAACTAAGCTTGCCCCTGTTAATTTCTTAATTTTATTCCATATAATTTTCAAAGTTTTTGTATGTTTTAAAATTAAAATTATTATTTCAAAGTTGCTAGTTATTAAGATTTCTGATCATTTTTCTAATTATTTATTTTTTGTCAAGTTTATTCTTCTATAAAGCTTATTGGTTAACTGACTTTAGGGGGATTGTCAATTCAGCATAAACGCT